>JAKELI010000490.1:0-34732 GCA_021525025.1 Lactarius hengduanensis
CATCGTTGTTCCCAGCTTCACCCAGCAATATGTCTTCAATCTCCTCATCCAACCAATTGGAGGGGCCGTTTTCACCGGACGCACACTCGGTTCCTTCTCGTCGCCACCTGGCACCTTCGGAGCATTCGTGGTAAAATTCAATGTTTGCAATGGTGGCCAATGTTTCGATGTAGATGAGACGAACCCGTTGAATGCGTATTGAAACATTTTGTTTTCTTCCTTCAAGTCGGTGAGGGAAACCCACGGTTTCAGCAACGCCAACATGGAATAGTGTTGGGGAAGTTTGGTTCCAAACTGATTCAAACTCAGTTTGAACCGAACCCAAGCTGGAAGTTTGGTTTGGGGTTTGGGATTTTCTGAAAAAGCTAAATGGTTTGGTTTCCAGTTTGGGGGTCCCAAACTGAGTTCAAACCATTTCAAACTGATTACATAATAAGCACCCAATAAGTGCTTAATAATCACAATTAAATGGTTTGGTTTGGGGTTTAAACTCAGTTTGGTTCAAAATTAGTTCAAAATCAGTCCAAAACTGGTCCAAACCAAGTCTTAAATGGTTTGAGTTTGGTTTAAACTGGACCAAACTGAAACCAAACTGATTTGTAAGCAATTTGACACATTATTTGGGCGCTTAATGGGCGCTTATTTAATCGGTCTGAAACGGTTTCAGATGGTTTGGAGCAGTTTGAATCAGTTTGGTTCAGTTTGGGTTCAGTTTGGTTTCAGTTTGGCAAAAATGGCCTCAAACTGAACCAAACCAAATTTCCCCAACACTAGTGTGTGGTTTTGTACGTGGGCAGGTTTTTCTCTACCCGGGAGTACCACTTCTCCGGTGATTGAATGACTGGGTAGGTCTATATAAAAACGAATGACTGGATCCACTCCTTCCGCACTCACTTTTCCTAGACATGGCTCTTGACGATGAGCTGTCTTCTTCAGGCTCGGATTCCGACCAAGACACTTCGGATACAGAGGACCTGGAACTCTTAGCATTGGCACCCCCTTCGATCCCGCTTGCGGCTGACTTATCGGTTCAGCAGCTGCATGAGGTAAGTTTTGTTTCACATCTACATTCGTGCCAATTAAACTCGACCCTTCTAGATTCTCAAGACCTCCCAGCTGGACCACCAAATGCTCTTTGATAAATACAAGTCACTGAAGATTAAGTACGAGGAGTTGCTAGCCTCTAGTTCTCTCAAGACAAAAAGATCGAAAGGGGCGGGGAGGGTAACACTCAATGAAGAGTTGTTAGAGATTTCCCGAGCGGGAGCCAGATTCTCAGTTATTGGTGAGCCCTGGGTCGACCGCCTCGTGTTCACAATTCCTTTCCCTGGAAATGTCGATCCATTCGACCCCACACACTACAACAATAGCACGACTGAGAACTTAGCTCTCATTGCTGAACTCTATAAGTCCCTCCCAACGCACCTCCAGAAGGCCCTTGCAAACAACAACCAGCGGGATAAATTCAGAGAAGTTGTATGTCAATGTTTCACTCATCCCTTTCAAGTTCTCGCTTACGCACCTGATCGATTTGGATAGTTCCTAAAGAAATTAAGTTCAGAACGCACAACTTCAGCACACTCAGTGCGCACACATGTGGCGCGAATACTAAACCTCAAAACCAAGTTTTTCAAGAAAGATTTTGATCGCACAAATGCCCCAGAGTTGCGAAAGCTCATCGAGAACCCAGCCAAACCAGATCAAAAGTACCTGATCTTCCCACCACTTATTTTTCCCAACCAGGACGTCTGTAGTAATCACCCATTCAAGTGTGACGTACTTCTGGCTGTACGTATAACTAAACACTTTTGCACGTATTAACCCCATCCTCCAGTTCCTTAGAGTTATCTTACATGGGCCCTCCTCGATAAATAGTACTGGTAAGACCACTTCTAGTAGGAAATGTGCATCGAAATTGGTGCTCTGGGGTGTGAATACGGCCACCCCAGGGATGATCGTGTTTGCAGCTACTCTCGTAAGTAGTGTTCAAAAGTCCAGTCCTATGGACCGGAAAAAAACCAGGGACCGGACCGGACTGTAACCGATGGCAACTGGACCTTTGGTTGCGGTTCATCTGGCCTGAGAGTTTTACCGGTTGCGGTTCATCCAAATTTGGCATTTGGGTGAACCGGCACAGGGCCGGTTGGGACTGGTCCCTAGTGATTGAAAGTCCGGTCCGGTCCGGTTTTTTTCCCTTTTTTGGAAGGACTGGGACCGGGACCGATCCATCGGTTCATCCCCCGAGCCCAAAACCGGACCGAGCCGACAGGAGTCGGTCCCACCCGGTTGCCGGATTCTCAAAAGACCGGTTCTCGCGGTCCAAACTGGCTCAGCCAGGGCCGGTTGCAACCGGTCAAAGACTGACTGCAACCGCATATGTTGCGGATACATGCAAATGGGATTGTTATTGAAGCTACACTAATTACAAAACTACCAACTACATATGTATATACAATATCCACAGCTGCGTGAGCCTCCGTCTGAGTCGCCATCGCCATCGTCGTCGCGGAGCCCGAGTCCTCGCCGTCGTCGCGAAGCCCGAGTCCTCGCCAGTCGTCGTGGTCATCGTCGTGGTTGTCGAAGTGTTGCTTGTCGTCGACATGTTGCTGTTGCTGGTTGTCGTCGCGTCGTCGTTATTGAGCGTCGTTGTTGTGGCCGACTGTAGCCCGTGTCGTCGTTGCGGTTGTCGTCGTGTCGTCCGAGTCGTTGCGGCTGTTGATGTTGGAATGGAGGTGGTCGTCGGTCGTTGGTCGTAGTCGTTGGTGTTTGCGCGGTTGTTCTCGTTGATGCCGGTCCAGAGTTGCTGGCTCGCGGTGGTCGTCGTGTCGTCTAGGTCGTTGCGGCCGTCGTAGATCTTGTCGTGGCCACTGTCGAGTTGTCGGTGTCGTTGGTGTCGGTGTCGTTGCAGTCGGCGTCGTTGAACTTGAAACGGTCGTGGTTGATGGTCGTCGTAGTTGATAGCCGGGCCTGAGTTGGTGTCGGCGCGCTTGTCGTCGTTGATGCAGGTCCGAGTCGCCGGCCCGGGTGTTGGAATGCTGGTGGTCGTAGTCGTCGTCGTCGGTGATGGCGATGGTCGGTGTCGTTGGTGTAAAACTTGAGTCTTGCGTGTTGGCGTGGTGTTGGTGTAAAGACCGGTTGAGACCGGTCCCAACCGGCCCTGTGGCGGTTCACGCACTTGCCAAATTTGGATGAACCGCAACCGGTAAAATCCTCAGACCGGATGAACCGCAACCGACGGTCCGGTTGCCATCGGTTGCAGTCCGGTCCGGTCCCGGTTTTTTTCCGGTTCATGGGACTGGACTTTCGAACACTACCGGTCCCAACCGGTCTTTACAACGACGACCACCCAACGACCAGCATCAACAATGATGAAGTAAGTACGTGTGTACGACCACGCCGGTTTCGACACCCGCCGCGCCACCTGCAGTATCGACACCAACACCAGGCTGGACCGGCCTCAACACCACGCCAACACCAACCACTGACCACGGTTGTTCCAACATCGACGACGACACATCAGCCGCAACGTCGACACACCGACAACTACAACTTGCAACAACAATATGCCAACGACCACAAGTTCTACGACGACAACACTCGACACCCGCAACCGCGACACATCGACAACGGCGGCATATTGACACCCGCCCATCAACGCACCGACTACCACGACGACGGCCCCAACAACACGACGACGATCAAGATGGCGACACATCGACAGCTGCAACAACAGCTGCAACAACAGCTGCAACAACAACACGTCGACAATGGCGACACACCAGCAGCCGCAATATCAACACATCAGCCTCAACTTCCTCAAGAGCAATATATCGACGCGGACATCCATGACGACGACGACGCATCAACGGCCGTCAGCCGTGATGTCGATGACAACCACGACCCCCTTGATGACGCCGACTCGAGCCGACGATCGGACAATTTTTGCGACGTGTTTCCTCTTTGTCGCGAAGAGGACGAGGACCATTATATATTCCATACAGTAGTAGTAGAATAGTTCCCATGATTGTAAACTACCAGTAGTATAGTTTTTTTTTTTTTTTTGGATCCATTTTATTCTGGGATGCGCAACATCGTTACAGACCAGTCGTAGCGAGACCCACTACATTTAAGAAACACATTCATCCTAAGTAAGGTGCCCCCACGTCGTAAGGTAAATGTTACGCTCCACTGGGCGCACTTCCTATATCTCCGGATAGGGCTACAATCGGACCTAACGATCACAGCAGATGTCGAACTCGTATACTCAGTGTTGCACGACTTCGGTTGAAAGTCGTATAAGGGCGGCCCACAAGGTACAAAGGGCGGCGAATGCAATAAAGCGGAGTATGGACAGCGCGTCAAGACAAGACGGCAGTGAGAGGAAAAGGAAGGTAGGATGGCAGACAGCCAACAGCTAAGAACAGATGGATGCAAAGACGAATCTATTGCACAAACAACCAGCAGCCTATACAGCTAGTGCAGCAGGCAAGTTGAGTGGACTATCCAAGAAGTTAAGCTTAGGTCTTCAGCGACCATAAGCCTTAGTCTATATACTACTCCAAGGAGGTTTGAACCCCAGCTCAAAACCCTAATATATGGGTCCTAGGAATGAGTCATGTCAAGTCAGAGATAAGAGTCAGCCAATGGCATAAGGCACTCATGGCACGAGTCAGCGATAAGGGAACACGAGGCATAATCCATCAGAATCAAGGCACAATCGATACAGGCACGTACGAGTCATCAAACACGAGGCGTTCTAGGCCGGTCCAGGCACAAGCTCATCTGGACTCATCTAGAGCGGGTCTGGCCAGGTCACGTGCCAGGGTCACATGACAGGGCGTTTACGAGAGATCACGTGATCTACTCCCAAGGCTTCTGAGCGCTTCCAGGGTGGTAGTAATAGTCACGTGACTCAGCTTTGGTTACTTGGGCACTCTCAGCCATAAGCCTCATAACTTGGGTTTCCTCCTCGGCAATATCCGAGGGACTTCTCCTCTTTGCGGTATTCTTCGGGGTCTTGGCGGGTGATCGGGGGACGGTCGAGGGCGAAACCGTAACAGTAAAGAGACGAGTCATGGAGAGAGTCGGGTCGAGAAAGCCCTGGCATGGGCTGTGGTACATAGTCCGGAGACAAGATTGAGCAGGTGCGGTAGTATTTCAACCGCAGAATAGACACGTCCGAGGGACAGGAGAGGGACAAACCTCTGGTATGCGACTTACCTAGTCAGGTTCGGGGGGCACGGGTGGGAGCGGGCCGGATTCTGGCTTTGAGAGAGCATGAGTCAGACCGAGAAATTTAAGGAGCCTCCACAGGAGACGGTGGAAGGGGTATATTGGGTGGACCGGCGCAAAGGCTGCCGAGAGGATGGCCGTGGATAGGCGTGGTTGGATGAAGCGGCGGCAGTGTCGTATGATGTGGTCCACGTCTCGGAGTGGGTGGCCGCAGGGGCATGCTATGTTCTCCGGTGGGTCGTTCTTTCGGAACCGTTGGACGTATGTTCCGGTAAATGCGTGGTCGGTGGCAACTTGCATAAGTGTGGACGTGGTGCGTCTCGTGTGTTTGGGTCGGCGAGCGCCTGGCCAGTAGTATAGTTCAATGTAATATTTATGATGGTTTTTTTTGTTTTTTTCGACGGTTGCAGTCGGTCTTTGGCCGGTTGCAACCGACCCAGGATGAGCTGGTTTAGACCGCGAAGACCGGTCTTTTGAAAATCCGGCAACCGGGTGGGACCAACTCTTGTCGGCTCGGTCCGGTTTTGGGTTCAGGGGATGAACCAATGGATCGGTCCCGGTCCCGGTCTTTCCAAATTAGGGAAAAAAAACCGGACCGGACCGGACTTTCAATCACTACTCGTAAGTACTTCACATTTTATTGCACACTCGTTTTTCTGTATTGATTAACCTGGTGCAGCTCATGTTTGCATGTAGCCCAGATGATGTCTTCTCCGACAAGTCCAGGGGGCTCAGTGGCATTGTTTGGAAGGATCATTTCACACTGTACAAACGGGCAATCATTTGCTTTCCTGAAGACTACCGCAAAAGCCTGCTCACCTGGTACAACGAAAAGCTCTTTGGGAAAGTCTCGGTGTCAGGAACATCATCAAGCTCATATGCTCCCAAGCTAGGCATCAGTGTTGTCAATAATTTGGTCACGCGCCTCCAACGAGTGGACTTCACGACATCGGATCTATCTGAACCCTCAGCCCCCCCACCAATGCTTGTGGGGCTTTCTACACCAGAACCTGACCTGCCTGTGTCTTGTATTTGTTTCCTGTCATCTGAGTTGTTCTTTTACCGTTACTGACGATGCTTTAGTTCCTGGTCAGACTCAGACACGACAACACACACAAGTGTGTGCCGTGCCATTGGATCAAGTTCCGTCAGTATTACCTCCCATTGGTCACACCACCTCAGGAGACACACCATCGATTGTCCCTGTGGAAGTCCCTGCAAAAAAGGCAGTTCAGAAGAAAGCAGGCAGGTCTAAGCGTTAGGGGTCCTGATTCATTGGCCATCATCGCTTAAATCTCCTGTCATTGACAATTTATACACGCTTTCTTCCTCATGTTTGTCTGTTCTCTGACACAACGATTTCTGATTTACCCATAAATCTATCAACTTGAGAGTATGCTTGAGAGTTACAGTATTATGAGTTCATCAATTTACTAGAACACGAAATAGATTAGGTAATAATCAAATCCGTCAGATCATGTGATTCAACTTGTGGATATTAAATAGTTGGACTTAATAATAATTTCGTCCTTCTCTCTCCTCCCCATTATGTTTCTCTCTAAGTCTGGTTCATTGAGTCAAACGCTGCACTTCGAACTCTTAGAACATCCCATTGATGTCAGTACACTCCTTATTAGGCTCTCTCATCGTCAAGAGCGTCGGCTGTATTAATGTTGTTGACGTGTCAACGCTGCATTGTCTTTATTGCCATCAATTACCCATCTGTCGACGTGTCAACTAATAATATTCGTCAATGAATGTTCATCGGCTGCCCTCTGAATCACGTTGTAAGTGTCTTGGATCCTACTTCTGCTCACTTGGACACTATCATAGTGCTGCCATCGTGTTTGTATCTATTACCCTGGACCTGCCATTGATCCTCTTCACTCTAATAAGACACGAATACCAAGTTGGCCCTCACATCATAAGTGTCTGAATCTCGAATCATGCCCCTACTCCACTTTCACTCACTCAGACGCTATCACTATTGCTGAGCTTGTTATTTACCCCGCCATTGATCTGTTTGTCTCTAAATCATGAATACTCGACCCCACTCTGTATCAAGCATCTCAGCTCCTACCCCTGCTGTCACGTTCGTTTGCTGAGCTCGTTATCTATCCCGCTGTCGATCCTCTTGACCCTCAATGACGAAAGCTTGGCCCTCGTATCGTAAGTGTCTCGGATCATCCCCTGCTGCCACTTTCGCTCACTTGGACGCTACCACTGTGTGTTCGATTGCTGACCTCGCTATCTACCCCGCCGACGATCCTTTAGGACTATCAAATCAAGAATGCCTGGTCCTCACATCGTAAGTGTCTCAGATCATCCCCCTACTGCCACTTTCGCTCATTCAGACGCCACCACTTAGACTGCTGTCGCGTTCAATAGCTGAGCTTGCTATCTACCCCGTTGTCAATCCTCTTGACTCTAAATACCACGAATGCTCGGCCCTCGCATCGTAAGTATCTTGGATCCTACCCCTGTCACCACTTTCACTCACTTGGATGCTACTAGTGCTGTCATGTTCCACTGCTGACATCGCTATCTACCCCACTGTCGATCCTCTTGACTCTGAATAACAAATGTTTGGCCCCCACGTAGTAAGTTACAGTGTCTCGGATCCTGCTCTTACTAATACCACTTTCGCTCACTTGGGTGCTCTCACTGTACTATCGCGTTCGATTGCTGAGCTCTGTATCCTGATATGCTGGAATGCTGGTTCATGTAGTATAATTCGTGGGAAAAAATAAGTACCGCATCTGATAAAACAGAAATAATCCCAATATAAGAAGAATATAAAAAGAATATAAGCACTGTACATCAATTGTAAGGCGCATTATAATCTTATTGCGCATTATAATCAAAGATCAATATGGTAATAGCTCTTAAAGCTTATAATATAAGTGCCTCGCTTATCATGACTTTATAAGCAGCTGACAGCTTGATAAGCGAATTGTAACTCAAATTATAAAGCCAATTATAAAGTCTCTGATAATGTTTGTACTAGATTATAATCGTTATAAGATCGTGGCGGCATTATACCTCATTATATTATTATAATCTATTATAAACCTCTGCAGAAATTTTGCGACATAGACCTGATGGTACATTTTGATCCAACCAGCGACATCCCTGCCTGCAATGATGTCTGTTCCACAGATGAAACGTGCGAGGAAGAAGGAGAGGGGGAGCCATTCAGAGAAGCAAACCCAGACAGAGGAAATGGCAAGGAAGCGTCGAAGTGAGGTCTGAAAGGTCAGAACGGTGTATCAAGGCCCCAAAGGGCCATTATTCTTGTCTGTAATGTAGCGTATAGGCCATGTGTTACGGTTTCGCCCTCGACCGTCCCCCGATCACCCGCCAAGACCCCGAAGAATACCGCAATACAAAGAAGTCCCTCGGATATTGCCGAGGAGGAAACCCAAGTTATGAGGCTCGTGGCTGAGAGTGCCCGACCAACCAAAGCTGAGTCACGTGACTATCACTACCACCCTGGAAACGCTCAGAAGCCTTGGGAGTAGATCACGTGATCTCTCATAAACGCCCGTCATGTGACCCTGGCACGTGACCTGGCTAGACCCGCACCAGAAGGTTCCAGATGAGCTTGTGCCTGGACCGACCTAGACCGCCTCGTGTTTGATGACTCGTATGTATCTGATCGATTGTGCCTTGATTCTGATGGCTGTATGCCTCGTGTTCCCTTATCGCTGACTCATGCCATGAGTGCCTTATGCCATTGGCTGACTCTTATCTCTGACTCGACATGACTCATTCCTAGGACCCGTGTATTAGGGTTTCGGAGTTGCAAGCTGAGGTTCAAACCTCCTTGCTGTAGTATATAGTGCTGGGCTTATGGTCACTGAAGACCTAAGCTTAACTTCTTGGACTATACCACCCATTCGCCTTGCTACTTCTAGCTGTCTGCTGGTTGTACGCTGAATAGACCTTTGGTTGTTCTACCCATCCTGTTCTTAGCTGTTGGCTGTCTGTAAAGCGCCATATCCCTTCCTTCCTTCCCTTTCCTCTCACTGCCGTCTTATACCGACGCGCTGTTCATACTCCGCTTTATTGCACTCGCCGCCCTTTGCATCCTTTGGGTCGCCCTTATACGTCTCTCTCACGAGATCGTCGCAAGCCGAGTATACGAGTTCGACATCCGCTGTGATCGTTAGGTTCGATTGTAGCCCTATCGCCGAATATAGGAAGTACGCCCGGTGGAGCGTAACACCATGTAAGCCTAACTTGTCTGCTGCTGTCCATGTGGTCGCAAAGAAAGAGAACGATGAAGGTTGTGGTGGCTGGTATCCAACGTACTCATGCGCACGTCATCCAACACATGACCGCACATAAAGAAGAATTCCATCGAATTGCCGACATAATCAGGGAAGGCCAGAATTACTAATTCAAGACTATTTCATTTCATTATACAACGAACTATTTCAACTTTAGAACATTGAACGCGGCCGACTCCTATTTTGAGGTGGAGTAAGAGGGGAACCCGAGCAGGTGTTGTGTCATGATTCATTCCACGTCTATCATGAGCGCAGAACTTGCAGGGAGTGCCCTATTTTCAGGACGAGCTTTCATTGAGACTCCTCAGTGCCGCAGTGCGAACGAAACTCGAGCAAATTGTTTTTTTACCACGACAATGTTTTCAGCACAGGTGATGGAATACAGGCGTAGCATTCAGGTGCAAACTCTGATGCGACGAAAACAAATTTGAAAAGATCTCTTTGGACGGTGGTATTTATGACATCGTGGTTGCAGTCCGTTTTTCTTTTGGGGCTTGAATGTAGACAATGAGACTGACAATTGCCAGGTTGTGTCTGCGGAGGAAACTAAAGCGTTCAGTTTGAAGGGGGATGTCCAACAGGTATGTCGCTCAATCAGACATCAATAGCCCTGCGAGGCGGTTTGACAACATCACCAAACACCAGCTGTTGCCAGTGGTCCTCGAAACCACCTGCGCTGCCGCTCTTGTCACGTACCGAAGCATTCCCAGTGCCATCATCATTGTCACAGGGTTTCTTCAATATATCAACAAGGAATCGAAGACATTCTGCGTCCAACTGCACCAGCACATCGAGGGAGGAACTGCAGAAGATGGACTTACCATTGTCACCGAGACAAACACTTCGTCGGAATGGGCCGGCTTCATACAACAAGTACCACACCGGCATGGGTTGGTATCTTTCTCAGCGAAGCTGTTGTCTTTCTCCCAAGGCGTGGCCCACGTGGCTCCAAACAACGTCATCATTTTGAACGGAGTTAGTGACACCGGGAGCACTGTTGTGAAGGAAACTCGTGAAATGAGAGAAACCCCAAAACCTCAAACCAAACGCGTGAGGAAGACTTAAACATTTGAAGACTTAAACATTCAACAACATGGAGGGACAGGTGCAAGCGAGGGGAACAGGGAAGGGGTAAAGGTGTTCTCATCAGTAAACTACTCAATGATCATTTGTGTGTTGAATGTCAATTTTGGGGTGCTCGAACAAATTGTCAGTGAAACGCCCAACGATCATGTGCAGTCGATATTTACATCCAGTTTGACAATATTTGTGTCAATTTGACTGTATGTGTGTTTGTTTGGAGTTGCAGAGAATTTCGACCTGCCATAACATCAGCAAAAATACAAGCGGCTTTTTTGGGCCCTTCACAGCTTCCGGAAGTGGCAAAAGCGGCAGAAGCTGGGAAGGGGTTTCTGCTTTCGGCAGGCATGGCCTAAATCTTCCAAAGGGCTGCTGGAAGGGTATTACCTTTCAAAGCCCTGCTAAAAGGGTACCTACCTGTTTGCAGCTTGGCGAAGATACCAAGAAGGTCACTCTAAAGATCATTCAAAAGAACATGAAAAAGATAATATATTTTGGGTAAATACTACAGGGAAGACTAGTGATTGAAAGTCCGGTCCGGTCCGGTTTTTTTGCCTAATTCGGAAAGACTGGGACCGGGACCGATGCATCGGTTCATCCCCGAGCCCCAAAACCGGACCAAGCTGACAGGAGTCGGTCCGACCCGGTTGCCGGATTCTCAAAAGACCGGTCTTTTCGGTCTAAACCAGGCTCGTCCAGGGTCGGTTGCAACCGGCCAAAGACCGACTGCAACCAGGTAAATATATCTATTAGAAAGTACCTAGTAGTTACAAGTTGTACTACAGTACTACTCTATGGATGTAATCATGTAAATACTGTTATAACTATGGTCCTTGTCACCGGGAAGACATCATGAACGCAAGCGTGAACGCGTCATGGTAGCCATCGCGTTGTCGACAAGTCGTCGTGGTCATCATGCGAGTGGTTGTCGATGACGTTGCGGCCGTTGTCGCCGTTGTCGTGCGTTGTCGTTGTGGATCGTGGTTGTCGACGCGTTGTTGTTGCAGCTGTCGTCGTGTCGTCATTGCGGGCCTTGTGGCTGTCGATATGTCGTCATTCGTGGTTGTCGAGGTGTTGTTGTTGCGGCCGATCGTCATCGTCGTCGACTTGTTGATGTTGCAGGCTGTCAATGTGTCGCCAAGTGTGTCGCCATTCAAGTTGTCGAAGTGTCGGTCGTCGTTGCGGCTGTCGAGGTGTTGTTGTTGCGGCTGTCGAAGTGTCGTCGTCTTGGTCGTGGCTATGGTTGTCGATGTGTTGTGGGAGTGTTGTGGGTGCAAGTGTGGTCGTGATTGTTGATGCGGTGTTGATGGTGGTGGTCGTTGGTGATGGCGCGGTTGTTGTGTTTGAGGCTGTTGTTGTTGAGGCCGGTCCGAGGCATTGACATCGGTGTCGCTGCAGTCGGCCCGGGTGTCAGAAGGGTGGTCGTAGTTCCCATTTGGTCAGCGTTGTCAAAGTTGGCGTTGTCGGATGGTCGTGGCTGGTCGTGGCTGTAAAGACCGGTTGGGACCGGTCCCAACCGGCCCTGTAGCGGTTCACCCATTTTCCAAATTTGGATGAACCGCAACTGGTAAAGTTCTCAGGCCGGATGAACCGCAACCGAAGGTCTGGTTGCAACCGGTTGCGGTCCGGTCCGGTCCCGGTTTTTTTCCGGTTCATGGGACTGGACTTTCAAACACTAGGGAAGACACTACACTTAATACACCATTGCAGTTGCCGCTCCTCTCACCGCTGCCATCTACGCCACTGTCCCTGCCATCGCCCCGATCACTGTCCTGCCACGGCCATTGCTTTCATTGTCCCCATCATTCCCGTCTTCGTTGCCGTCGTGATCACATCATCATCATCATTGATTCATCGGTACATCGTTGTCGTGATTGCCATTGCTGTTGGGACCGGCATGTTGTGACTGCAGTTGTCGTCGCTTCAGCGTGGTCACGTCATTGTCATTTTCATGGTCACACTGGACTCACATTGACCCTCAGCAGCGGTGGTAGTGGCAGTGATGTGGCGGTTAATCCTGTGAACACATGTGGCAGGCCCACACCAGTTTGTAGAAGAGTTTCCAGTTAGTGGGAATGCATAGGGCGGACAGGTTCGGACTTACAGTCATGAGGTCAATGCGGTGGCACGCTGCGAGTCGCAGCGGTTATTAAACAGAGTAGCCTGCAAGTGCATAAGAGAAGGGGATGGTGGCAGTATTGTGGCCGCCATTGTCCTGCCCGGAATCGATATGAGATATTTAAAATAAATAAAATAAAAACATAGCTAAATGTGGGTAGGGCAGCAGCGAGGAGCTTGGTGCACACAGATAGTGATGGGAAAGTTCAGTTCTGAACTTCGGTTTGAACCCGAACTTAGCTGAACTGGACCATGGTTCGGGGTTCGGGTTTGGCTGTTTGGCCTGAACCGGACCAATGGTCCGGTTCAGGGTTCAGCAAAATTCTGAAAATTGAGAACTCGTTTGAACGTGTTTGAACCTGAACTTCAATATAATCTACTCAATTACTCGGCCCATTCCAAAAGTGTGAAAGCAAATTTGCGCTGAAATCAATCTGAAACATTGCAGCGACAGTCTGCATTTGGTCTGCAATATGTGTGGGACCTGTGGGACCTTTTTGGGCGGCGCGGTGTTAACATGACTGATGTGTCGTGATCATGACTTCCGGGTGGTGCGCCGTGCAACTTCGTCACTTCATCCCCTTTCCAATCCTCTTATTGCCCTCTCATCGCTCCCTCATCACCAGCATCACATTCTCCAATTGTTGCAGGAAGATGTCCACAACTCTTTTTGTTGATTCATGTCAGCACCCCATGCCTTCGACCATTTTGCAATGATTCCCAGGACTCCCCCACCTCCAGGCTGTTCGCTACCAATACCCCCCTCAGCGTCAGGCCCGTCACTTGTTGTGAGTTGCCGGTTATCGTTTCCATTCAGTACTCGCAACCCAGCTAAATGAGCATGTCCAAAGAGTAGTGATCCGAAAACTGTTTGCTCCCTGGTCTCTGGCGACTCCGGCCGAAAAAAATGCATAAAGTCGAGGTATGTCCTTGTCCTTTCAACAACTTACTCCCCACTGAGCTAGTTATCAAGCCGCGCTATGTCTTCATCTTCTACCACACCCAACCTCGGCGATGCTCTCCGTCCTGACAGCACTTTGAAGGAGGCATCAGAGATTATTTGGTCGTATGATGTGGATGAATCGATTCCTTTCCCTTCGGACAATGTCTCTGGCAGTCGTGTGCCAGCGATGACAGTTGCCGGTGTACACCGGACTGGTCGCGTTCCTCGTCCGTCGCAGCGCGCTTGCAAAGCGGCTGAGGCTACTTCAAGCAGCTCTACCAGTACGCATCCAGGTGCCAAACACAAGGTTGCAATCGACCCCAAACCCGATCGTCGTGTCACGCGTAAGGTTGCCATCGATGTGGACGATGACACTGCTGATCCCAGCGATGATGGCGCTGCCACGGAGCCCGATGATGGGGCTACCACGGAGCCTGATGACAGCGCTACCACGGAGCCTGCCTCAGATGACTATGAGTCCATCGAGGCCGTGGCTAACGCCGACGATCAGGTGCGTTCCTCGTTCTTGCTTTTGAATGGTGTTCTCACTTACTCCTCAGGCTATACCCTTCATACCCCGAGAAAAGCGGTCGGCCGACGTGCGTCTCATCTTCCGCCGCGAAAAAGAATGTAAGCATCCGGATACGGGAAAGATTCAGGATGGCCATTGGTGTAAGGTCTGTTTGTAAGTACTTTCGTTCTGTCCGACCTTTGTTAAATTTCACTAACTGTACTTGCATAAAGGGAAAACAACACGCTCAATCAATCGTCGTGTTTTTTGACTGGAAGCATATCTACTCTACGAATGCACATTGCTAGGTAAAGACCCTCTCGTTTAATATACTTGGTTTTGATCTTTCCCTAGGCATCACGCCCAGCTGTACCGCTAGCGCTGCAATGCACTTGGTATTGAGCCCAATCCCCGTGTGCTTTTCCGTACGCCAACTGGCACTGATTCGAGCATGACTGGGTGAGTACAAATTCTCTTACTCGCTCGCTCAGTGCTGATCCACTTCGCATCAGTCAAACAAATCTCGAGGGGATTATTATCCACGAGCCTAGGCTCCCCACTTTCACGAATGCGGGGCTTCTCGATCATATTATCGAGCTTGTCGTTTGTGAAGACGAGGTGAGTGGGACCTTTGTTATTGTACGCAAATCATTCTAATATGTTTCCACACCCCCAGGCATTCTGTTTGATCGAGCGTGGTGCCTTTCGCCGCCTCCTCAAGTTCTGCCGGCCAGGACTTTCGGAGAAAGACATTCCACACCACCACACTCTTCGTGCTGAAGTACTTCGATGCGCGCAAGTTGCAGAAGGGAGGGTTCGTAAGAATATGAAGAAAATCCCCTCAAAAATATCTTTCACGTTCGACGCATGGACCTCCGTGCCCGGTGACCCGTACATTTCAGTTACAGTGCATTACATAGACTCCCCTGCCGATAACCCGAATGCATGGGTGTTGATGTCCGAACAACTAATCTTCCAAGAGATTCAGGGAAGACACACCGGTAATAATATGGGAGACATCTTGGCCTGCGCTTTAGACCGGTATGAACTGCGTGGAAAGGTGCGTCTTCACCCTCACATTTGTTTCCACCCCACAAACTAATGTCCCACTCTGCAGGTTGGTTGGTTTACTAGCGACGGTGCAGCTGTGAATCGCACCACGCTCCGTGTACTCCAGAACAGGCTGAACAGCCCTTCAACGGAAACTCGGTGGACCGCCCGAGAACATGACATGCTGTATGTGTTCACGCGTCCAAGACTTTCCGATCCTCATGTACAACTTAGGTGCATGGAACACTCCCTACATCTTGCGGCAAAGCACTTCGTCCAAACGATTGCACCTCGCTTCAGCAAGAAGGTTAGCTCCTCGGGCAACGACTCGGATACAGAAGACGACCCTCCCTTGGACAAAGACGGCGAAGACGGTGAAGACAACCCCGCCTCAGATGATGAGGACGAAGACGAAGACGAAGACATCGACGCAGGCAATTCGCTCGGAAAAGCAGTTGCCCTAGTAAAGCAGGTATGTTTTCCCGAGCGTCCTATTGACATGTCTCCTATACTAATGTACGCGCTGCAGATTCATAAATCGCCGCAAGCAAGGGCCTTCTTTCGCGCAACGTGCACCCAAGTCGGGATTACCCCACTTGAGTTGCTCCTATGGATTCGCACTCGATGGGGATCGCTCTTCAAGTTCCTTGAGCGTTTCATCGAACTTAAGACGGTGAGTCGTTGTATCATCAATGTCAAGGACTTACCTCATTTCGTAACAGGCTATTGGCCAATTCATTCTCCTTGCGGACGCAAGCAACAATGTGCCAGACCTCCCCAACCACCGCTGCTACGCGGACTTCCACTTGACTTGGAGGGATTGGGAGCACCTTGGCAATATCAGGGACGCGCTCAGGGTAAGCTTTCTCTGTTTTCTGTTGGTCTATGTTACTCAACTTGGCTAGGAGCCGTCAAACGTCCAGCAGACTTTCTCGAGTGACCGTGCTCCGACTGTCTGGCACATCATCCCGGGCTTCAAGTTGCTCATTGAGCGCTGGGAAAGGATGGCCACCAATCTTGAACATCAAGGACTGACACTTGCGCTCAACAAAGGTCTCAAGAACCTTCGCAAGTGGTATGGCCGTGCCAGCAACACATCACATGCTTACTTCATATGTCTCGGTATGTTCACGCTCTCCACCATTTGACGTGTACTAACTTCGGGTTTACTAGTCCTTGATCCTAATCTCAAAGACCTATATTTCTGGGGTCAGTGGGATAACGAGCGGTACACCACTGGCATGAAGCAGCTGGAAGAAGTGGTAAGTAATTTCCATCGTGAAATGGCTCCATGTGTGCTATGTACTGACGACTACTTTAGTTTGATAGGTATTATATCACGCCCTCACAAACGACGGCAACAACTGGTGCTTCAGGTACGTTGCCTTCTGTCGCTAACCTGTATCCTGCGCTGACATATATACAGACTCGGATGGACCTTCCGCGCCAGGATCATCATTCCATTACTATGGTGGTTCGTTTATCCTCAACGTTGTTCAAGCCTTTCAAAAACAATGTGACACTACTGAAGGCCCTCGTGAAGAACTCAAGCAATACCTTAAGACTGGTGCCGAGTCCACGAAGGATATCATCAGTTGGTGGGGGGTGAGTTATGTCTTCATTTAAACACGGCGGCGTTCAGATCCTGACACAAATGGAACCAGAGCAATACCAGATACCCGACATTGAAGCGGATGGCGCGCAACAACCTTGCGATTCAAGGCTCGGCAACTCCCTTGGAGCGCGCTTTCAGTAGTGGAGGTATTACTGACACCTCACGGAGAAACAGGTTACGGCCAGACATCTTTGAGGGACTTCAACTTCTCAAGAGTGCTTACAGAAATGGGCACATCTCAGCCACAACACAAGCAGCACACAGTGCAATGTCGTTTGACTCGGATGATGAGGATATAGAGTAGTTTCATATGCTTATTGGTGGTAGCATCAGGAAAACCTATGTTTTTCTTTTTCATACTTTTCCTTACTTTTTCATACTTTTACGAAAAAAGTACAAAAAGTACAAAAAAGAAATCCCTCTTACTTTTTTCAGTGCTTGCCAAACCCCTAAAAAAAGTAGACGGCCTCAATGGCCTTTAAAAAGTACATTCATTCAGAAAAGGTGTAAAAGTACGTCTATATGGAAAAAAAGTCTAAGCCAAGGTCCAAGCAGTGGGAAAAGTACATGTGAGGTTAGTGATTGGCCCGGGTCACCCCCGGGTATTTTCAGAGCCACCCGTACCTGTATCCGAGAAAACCCCTACCCGTCATCACGGGTAGGTTTTTCTCGGGTTCGGGTGTGGGTTTAGACGGGTCGCGCGGGTACGGAAACCCGCACGGGTTAAGACAGCGGGTTTTCGGTTTTGAGCCACGCGTGTACAGGTGCACACATGCACACCAAATGTATTAATTACACAACTACATTACTACTACTGCACGTGGCGCGGCCGTGTTGAAACGGCGCCATCGGGTGGGATCGAGGCGGGGTCAGGGTGAATGGGTGGGCGACAATGATACCGGCATCGAGGTGGCGAAGGGGGCTGTGTCGAGACGGCGCTGGTGGATGCCTTGTAGTGGGGTCGAGGTGGCAGGGTCGAGGTGACGGTTAGGCTGGGCGACGGTGTGTCAGGGTCAAGGTGGTGGTGGTAGCAGGGTTGGTGGGTGTCGTGGCAATGTCGAGGTGGCGGGGTCAGGGTAGAGGGGCAGCGGGTGCGAGTGTGGTGGTGTTGAGGTTGCGGCGAAGTCGTTACGCTCGCGGGAGCGGGAGGTCCTGCCTGGTCGAAATGAGTAAGAAAAAAACAAAGAGAGAAAGAAAAAACGTATCTGAATGGGGCCAAGTACCACGAGACGGCGACAATCGAGACGGCGACAACGGGATGGCCTGCGTACACATGCGTGAGAGGGGTGAGAGCGGCAGGTGAGGCGAGTTGGGTGCTTGCATGCCGCAAGGTGTGAAGGCAGTGGGAGGAGGCCTTTGCGAAGGCGATGACGAGGCAGCCACTGTCCTGCCTGTAGCCTGCACCGGTTAGAGACGAACGGGAAAAAAAGAAAGAAAAAAAAAGGTAACGTCGTATTTGCGTCTTCGCAATTTGCAGTGAGGGAAAGGGAGAGAGAGAGTGGAGGAGGAAAGTGGATACAACTTCAGGTGCCTAGGGACCGTTTGCGAGGGTGTCGGTGATCTGGTTTGATGGAGGAGGGGTGCGTCGGGGAGGAGGGGAAAGAGCGAGAGAGTAAGCGGCAATTCAAGTGTCGATGTACTGCCAGTGGCAAGCGATCTTCAAGCGCGTGGCGATACGAAACCCCTTCTCCCCCTGTCATACTATACGCCGAGTGCAAGGAACTTGAGAACATCGACGATGCCACTGGCATCGAGCCTTGGCACGGCTCAGGATGGGTTGGTCAGGTCGTTCCGAATTGGCTGAGTCGACTGGGATCGTATCAGGTGGTCAAGGTGGAGGCGCAGAGCTAATAAGCAAGGTGAGAGGAGCCCGAGGAGGACGTGGCGAGCAGAGGTCGATAAGAACGGTGAAGGGCGAGAATGGGAGGTTGCCGGGTGTACCTAAGTTGACGACTTGCTCCAGGGACGCGAGCAATACAAGGCTGGGAGGTGGAGGTGGCGACACAGGATGAGCAGACAATAGAAACGGGGGTGAAGACGTAGGCAACGAGGACAAGGTGGAGAGCCCGACCTGCTAGTATTAACAAAAAGATGCGCTTACCTGCCATACTTGAGTCAATACTTTACCGCCATGTTCCCACCTTGTTTGTGGGTCCTAGGGGCACACATGTTGAACGAAACAGTCAAAATGTAGTAATTGGTATTAAAAAAGATGGACAAAGTGCAGGGCCGGTCGCGGTGACAACTTGAACTGAGGGACAAACAAAATGAGTTTACAACACAGTAAGAACGCGCGCATGCGAAATATCTAATAGGGAGACAGGATCAGAACAGCCACAGCCAAAAAAAAAAGGGACAGACCAAAAATCGCTATCGGACGAAGCAATTCGGCAATCATGTTCAAGGCCGCGAGATTTCTTCACCGACCGATCCGCTTCCCTTCCACCTGCCCTGCGCTTAGTTGGCTTGCGATTGCGGATCTGATCGACAGCCTTGTTAATGTCTCCTCGGATGACTTGAAGCTTCTCTTGCTCAACAGACCAGACGTCACGGACGTGGATGTCGCTGATCTCTTCCCATTGCTCTTTGCTGAAGTTTGTAGTCTTCGTGCACTTGCCATCTGGGCCCAGCACTTTGAGGATACCGCTCTTCTTTTGGCCTAACGCGGCGTCGTAACTCTCCTTGCTGATGTATCCGTTGGCCCAGAGCCAAAGAGCACGATGTACCTGCGCTTCATAAGTAGATTGATCATTATGGTACAACGAACAAGGCTTACCGAGGTCGCGCTGAGAACAAGTGCCGCATACGGGAAGTCATCGTCGTCAATGTAACCGGATACTTCGACAGAACCCTCGAAATCGATCCAGCATTGCGCCAACGTGAGGACTATCAGCGGGCCTCGATAGCGACCAGCACGTTTAACCTAGTATATTTTTTCAATGACCACACGTGCATATATAAGATAGTTTTCTTACCTGCTGGCACTCCATCTTCCACTACGTCCTTCATTTTGAGATAAATGTATCGCTCATCGGCGAGCAATTGGTCCGTGGCTTCCCGGCGGGCTTCAGTAGTATTGAGTCCTGTTGAATCCATGAAGTCTCCAACGACGGAGAGTCCGGTTGCGCCGATTGCATTTCGCCACTCTGTGGCTCGCTGGACGGACTGAGAAGACTTAGTGTATGTCAAGGATATGATGAGTTACTGTACCACTTCATGCACAGCACCACCTATCTCGACCAGATGCTTAATTTTCGGTATGCTCCCATCGGTACTTCCTGCGTAAACCGTGTTCCAAACCGCCTGTAATACATGCACGGCGTCCTTTCGTTTGAAGGCCCAGATATCTTTCTCCATGCCGCCAAGGTATCGAAGAAAAGTAGGTATGAAGACGCCGGACCACCTTCCAGCGTCAAGCGCGCCACCGGGGAGTTCGCTATTGTTTCGCTTCTTCAGTTTCTTTGTTCGATTGGGACTTGCGATCCCAGTGCGTATGTCGAGGTTTTTCTGCAATGCCATGAGAGTCGTAAACAGATTATCGCGAGGATGAATGACGTACCTTATTCCTTTGTGCGGCGGCTGGTGCCCCCAAGGGGCTCAAAACAGCAGTGGCCTGCTCCAGAGCGTCGTCGTAGTCGTCGTCCATCCCTCCAGGCGCCATCTCTTCAACCTTGCCACTGGCATCACTTGCAGATTTGAGCTCTTCATATCGACGTTTGGCTCTGCGCGCCGGTTTCGCAAGGACACTAGAGGTAGATGTGGATACGACCACGCATGAGGCGGACTTAGCAGAGGTGGTTTTGGCCTTGGAGGTAACTTTGGATACGATAGTGCTCGCCTTCACTGACTGAACCTTCCGTTTCTTCGAGTTGGGAGGCGGTGAGTTGGGTGGTGAGAGACGACGACGCCAGTTTGCAACAGTAGAGTTTATATTTTTCTTTGTATCAGGGGCATCGAACCTGCGATTGTGAAAGAACAACAACAACTCATTGAGGGCAAAAAGAGAAGAAAAAGACAACATGCTTACGTTTGCTTGCCACCGTTCTGGAAAAAAAGAAGGGCGCTTGTCAGCGAACTCCGAACATCGATCTTCCCTTATCGCTTACCTCCGAGTTGGGTCGAGCTTCCGTGACAAGCTTGCGATTGGACTTGATCTGTTCTCGTATCAATTTCGCCTTGGTTCCCTTTGTTTTTTTCTTTCCTGCCGCCTTTGTCTTACTGTTCTTCGGTGGTGGCCCGTCCGAGTCTGACTCTTCATCGTCGTCTGAGTCGCCTTCAAGTCCGTGGTCGCTCAACGGGCCCTCGTCGGGCTTCTGGGTCTCCTTGTGGGTAGGGCGAGTAGCCACGGTGTGAGCACTTTTGGAATCGGATGACGCCTTAACGGTCTTATCGGTATCCTGGGGCCCAGTCTCGTCTATGCGGTTGCGACGTCAGTTGGCGCCAGGATATGCCCTACGAATCATACCTGCGTTCGCCGTCTCGGCGTCAACCGACTCAACCCGAGTGATGGCTCCTCTTACAGCCGCTTTCTCTTTTACTTGAGGAGCTAATTAAATACGGTCAGCTGTGAAGATAGCTTTGTCAGTCCCGATCTTTCGTACCAGTATCTAGGTCCTCGGACCGACTTTCCTCGCCAGTGCCCTTCTGGGGATGGACAGGTCTTGGCCGAGGCGTAGCGGCTTGGGGATGGACAGGTCTTGGTCGAGGCGTAGCGGCTTGGGGGTGGACAGGTCTTGGCCGAGGCGTAGCGGCTTGGGGCCGGGCGTATTGGGCGTACAACCCGGCATCAGAGTGTCCTGTGAAGACATTTGCAGGTCGAGTTTGAACTTGTCAAAACAAGCCTTGGAAAAGAGACGAAATATAGGAACTTACGCTCGTTGTTCTCGGCAGTCTCGTCAACTAGTAGATCCCAAGTCGCGTCAATTATGTGGTTGGAAGAATTATATACTGCACCACTCACCGCCGTCGTTTTCAGGATCAGAGTCAGGCGTTGTTGCTCTGCCGTCCTCCGAGTCGACCGTCCAGCGACGAGGGTGGCTCGCGCGTGCGTCCACCGATTTCTTCATGAACGCATCCTCAAGCTCTGCTAACCAGGAAACCAGAACATCTTTGGTTTTCTTGACGCCTTTCGACTTCTTTTTACCTTTCTTTGCCGTCTTGCCGTCTTCAGGTAACGAGTCCTCAATACCACCAGAGCGAACAATGGCCATGACCCTGGACATTTTCCCCTTGGCGTCACCTCTTGTGGCCATCCTGTCACCAGAGTTAGCGTTGGACATCGTACCGACAGTGAGGACTCTCAGCGCTGGAAAGGATGTTAGGGTAGTTGGTAACCCGTGTATCCTACTAACCACGGCGTTTCAAGTTTATCTGCCACACACTTGCCACTCTCACCACTGGCAACCCAACGGTAACTTTTCCTTTTTAGAATAAGCTTTTTTTTTTTTTTGGGTGCTTCGGCAATTACAGTTTTAATACTGTAAAACGTGAAAGGTGAGTTACTATAACATAACCGGTTCCTGGGTGCGATCTCCGAGTCTTGCAAGCCACTCATATCCAGCACGAAAGCCCCTCATAGGCTACATGAAGCCCGTGCATCAGCAATCCCTGGGTTGCGCAAATAATCCTTGTAGAGACTTGGTAGACACTGTAGACACTGTAGCAACTGTAGATGGTTGTAGACTTTTGTAGTAGGCTGGTAGAGACTGGGTAGTAAACCGGTAGAGACTGTAGATGTTTGTAGACACCATAGTTGCTGGTAGTTGCTGGTAGTTGCTGGTAGTTGCTGGTAGTTGCTGGTAGTTGCTGGTAGTAGATGGTAGAGACTTGGTAGCATTGTAGCAAACCCTGGAATTTAAGCTACCAGATCAGCAATCCTTGGACCTCTACTATAGTTCTACAGTAGTTCTACAGTAGTGCTCATAGAGCCATAGTGACCCATAGGTGGTAGTAGCAACGTTTATGTTCTATGTAGTACTACCATAGTTCTACTGTAGTACCCAGGCCTACTACTGTAGTGCTACTGTACCTAGGCCTACTACTGTAGTGCTACTGTAGTAACTGTACCTAGGCTTACTACTGTAGTGCTACTGTACCCAGGCCTACTACTGTAGTGCTTACTGTACCCAGGCCTACTACTGTAGTGCTACTGTACCCAGGCCTACTACTGTAGTGCTACTGTACCTAGGCTTACTACTGTAGTGCTACTGTACCTAGGCTTACTACTGTAGTGCTACTGTACCCAGGCTTACTACTGTAGTGCTACTGTACCCAGGCTTACTACTGTAGTGCTACTGTACCCAGGCTTACTACTGTAGTGCTACTGTACCCAGGCTTACTACTGTAGTGCTACTGTACCCAGGCTTACTACTGTAGTGCTACTGTACCCAGGCTTACTACTGTAGTGCTACTGTACCCAGGCTTACTACTGTAGTGCTACTGTACCCAGGCTTACTACTGTAGTGCTACTGTACCCAGGCTTACTACTGTAGTGCTACTGTACCCAGGCTTACTACTGTAGTGCTACTGTACCCAGGCCTACTATTGTAGTGCTACTGTACCTAGGCCTGCTACTGTAGTGCTACTGTACCCAGGCCTACTTCTGTAGCAGCTTGCTTACTAAGTTGAACCAAACTCTGCCCCGGGGCGAGTCTGACTGAAGTTCAGCAAGTGGTCATTGTCATCACACAACTTGCAAATACTGTACAGAAAAATGGTGTATTGCATACTACTAGCAGTGGGTTACAACAGGTAAAAAAAAAACTACTAGGAGCTAGGGAATGAATGCCCTGCCGCCGCCACTGCCGCTGCCTCCACCACTGCGCCGCCGCCGCCGACCTCGCTCCCCTCGTATCTTTGCTGTCGGCGTCGGGCGTTGGCGGTCGTGTTGTCGGTATCGTTGCCGTGCTGCCGCTGTCCTTGCCGTCGGCTGTGGGATTGCACGCCGCATGCACACGGCGGGTCTTGCGTGTCGCGACGGCGTGGCGTTGGAGCTGGGCTTTCCTGCGGCGGAGTGGTGGTGGTGGACTTGCGTGTGGCGAAGATTCCAGGCAACGGCGGCGACGTGGCTCTGTGACATCAGTGAGAAACGATATGAAACGAATAAAGAAAGAACTCATCTTGGTGTACTGGGCAGAAGACCAGCTCATCGCTAGTCGCGTGTTCACGCTCGTCATCGGCTCGGTGTTGCTGCCGTCGTCTTCGCTGTTGTGGTCGTCTTCACCTTGCGTTGTCGCAGTCGTGGTAGCGGTCGCGGTCATCGATTGGTGGTCGTTCTGTCATCCTTGTCGGCGCATGGTTGTTGTAATTGGCCATCGTCTTCGTCGCGGTTGTCTTCGCTGCGTCGTTGTCATCGCCGCCTTGCCATCGTCATCACTTGAATGCCGTGTTGGAGTGGCATTGCGGTGGGACTTGTTTGCCGCGATGGCACAGCGTCGCGCGGCTGAGCTTTCGTACGGCGGGTGGCGCGGTGATGGGTCTTGCACGGACGAGGCTGCAGTGGCGGACTTCCGTGGCGAAGGGTGGAGGCGGCGGCTACGAGTTTCCGTCTGGCGATGTGGAGGCGGCAGGGACTTGACGGGTGAGACGGCGCAGGAGGTGCTTCTTGCATATGCTGGGCGGAGGCGGTTTGAGGTGCGGAGAGGAAGAAACGGGCTGCAGCGGTGAGAAACGAAACAAAAAACAAAAAAAAAAAACGTATCTGGGTGTACTGGGCCGAAGCCCAGTTCGTCGTCAGCCGCTATCCGTGTTGCAGGGAATGGTGTGGGGGAGTAAGGAAAGGTGCAACGGCGGCATGGTGGCCTTGCGTGCCCGAGGACGGGGTATGGTTGTCCCTCTTGCGTCCCTCTTGCGTAGGCCGTGGGTAGTCCTGTGCAATGGCAACGGATGTGCCGCATCATGTGCGGTTCCTCGAAGGCGGCCATTAAAAAACTGAGGAATAAAAAATTGGGAATAAAAAACATACACTTACATTGTTGTTGGGCCACGGTGGCTGCGTAGCAGCGGGCGGAAGAGCGTTACTGTATAGTGGTAATAACTTAGTACTGTAACGTTGAACCAAGTCGAAGTTGTGCGGAGCGGAGGCCGAATATGTGGCGTGGGAAACCCCGCCACTCAGTCACCACACCTTGTTCGGATTCGAACCATTTCTTCCTGCAACAGACGACCCGACCACGAAGACGACTTTCACTGGAGGCTAACTACCATTCACCACCCATATGCTTCGTGGCATGCAAGTACTGCTTCCCTCACTGGCCCCACCAAAACTCAGATGAGTTTTTTCTCTTCTTTTCTCTGTTTCATCTCGAAGACTCAAACCCATTGCAGGACCATGGTGCGTTCCTCGGTCCCCTCCCACATGCGCAGGCCACCCACCCCTGCTCCCTGCTACATCACCACCGCCACTACCCATCCGCCCACGCCTCGTGACATCCTTGTTAGGTTCCTTTTTTTTTTTTTCCCTTCTTCCGCTGACCTTGAACTTCTGCAGGACAACAGCGCACCACCGCCGCGCTCTCGCACAAGCAAGCCACTCCTATTCGCCCGCCTCCACCATCACCCTACTACACCTGCCTACCCACGCCTCGCAAGTTGTTGTTAAGGTCTTTTCTTTTTTTTCTTCCGCTTACCTTGAAGTGCCGCAGGACAACAGTGCATCACCACCGACGCAAGCCAGCTGCCCACGGACACCGCCATTGCACCGCACCACCCCGCCACCATCGTGGTCCGCCACACAAGACCTCGCGACCACCACATCAACTACGACCGGCACTGCCCACCTCAACCCCACTGCACCGGTGTCGTCTCAACACGGCCCCCACTGCCACGGTGACACCAGCGTCGTCACTGCCATACCACCCCATCGCAACTGGCCACAACCCCACCAACCCCTCGACCCAACCAACTCGGCTACCACCACCGCCTCGACCCCGCCACGCCACCGCCACGTCAACCCCGCTGCACCGGCGCCATCTCGACATGGCCCCCCACTGCCATGTCAACCCCGGCACCGGCCCTGCCACGCAACTGGCCATAACCCCACCGCTGTGTCGCTGCGGCTCCCATCCTCTTGTATTACTGTATTTAGAGTAGTTGTGTGAACATAAATATATAATTTTTTAAATTTATTTTGAAATGTTGTCTGACTGAAGTGACTATACTATGAAGTGACTATAGCACTATGGGTAGAAGGGTAGACTATGGTAGTAGGCCTGGTACTATAGTAGATCTATGGTAGTAGGCTTGGTACTACAGTAGAACTATGGTAGTAGGCCTGGTACTACAGTAGAACTATGGTAGTAGGCCTGGTACTACAGTAGAACTATGGTAGTAGGCCTAGTACTACAGTAGAACTATGGTAGTTGGCCTGGTACTACAGTAGAACTACAGTAGAACTACATACAACATAAACGTTGCTATGCTGCTACAGATGCTATGGAGCTACTGTAGTGCTACTGTAGCACTACATAGAGGATCATGGATTGCTGATGTGCGTATCGGACCGTCGCAATGGGCGCCGGATATACTTATGGAATAACCGTGAAATATCTACAGTTGACTCCCTCTTATCCGGTACCCCTATATACCGATACTCCCTCAAACCCGATAGCTTTTTGTCAAAACGAGGGGATAACCGATAGGTACGCAGTACCCGATATCCGATACCTGCTTGGCTGAGATTTGGCAGGGATCACACATTGGTAACCGATACTTGGCGCGGCCATGGGTTGAATGTTGAACCAAGTGTTCAACGTTGAACCTCAAACTATCGGGTTTGGATCGCACTACCACTTCGACCAAGCTAATTCCGACGTAGTACAGTATTAAATTAGAAAAAAATTAGTTGGACTCGCGAATACATGCTGCGTCGAGCTCGTAATGTAACCCTTGAGGCTGTCTCAACCATTCTGAGGTCTATTCAAGATCTCGATACACCTTACGCTCGCGCTGTCGAAGAAATAATGGCCTCGTTTGGCCGTCAAACCCGGGTGGATCGTATCAAGTCAGCAAGGAAGACCAAGATTGACGACTTTTTTCAAAAGAAGTGCCAAGTACTCGTACAAACGTGGGTCTAATTGAAGATGACAGATGAACCCGAATGGATCGTGCATGAGCGAGGGTTCTTGTACTGGGTTGGGCAGGCGCAGTAGGGTGGACAAAGGACTCGGAGGCGGTGTGTCATATATCAAAATACGGCCAAATATAACACCTTTCCTATGAACCGATACACCCCCTTAACCGATAGCTTTTGGCCATGGCGGAGGGGTATCGGATAAGAGGGAGTCGACTGTAGGTGCATATGCATTTGGCAATATCGGAAGGATATGGCGTTGATCGCGAGAAACGCAGGTCGTTAGTGAATCCAATGATTCCAAGTTATTGACGATAAGATGGATTGTGCCGCCAGTGCCATAGGACAAGAGATTGTGGAAGCCTGTAGTTTTGTACTAGACGATGTCCTGTCCTGCGAAAGCAGCATCGCCGTGAAGCAAAACACCCATGGCAGTGCTACTAGTATGGCTAATTTCCTCATTTTCCAAAAATTGGATCGTGTGAGTTTTTCTGAGGACAACCAGATCACAGACTTCCAAATGTGATGGGTTGGCGACGAGTGATAGAGAGACTTTCTTGCCAGATGGATGGAGTAGGACGAACATAATTGGCACCGAGATGATACTTTACATTTAGAAAGCGTCTGAACAAGCGTCTGGATCAACCACCCCAGAGAATTGGTTTAGAATGGCTTCAATAGGCTTCCGGATGACACTTCCCCGTAGCCACCTCTAGTACTCGTCAAGCAGTGGATTCGAAATTAAGAGCGGGGTTCAAAGTTACATACATGCAGTCAACACGATTCCCAAGTTGTCACATGTCACATGCACTTGTCACTTTGCTTCATGCTTCACTTCTTCGGGGAGAGCGGTCTCATCCCAACGTCTTGTAATGCGAATCGCATGACGAACTTATACACTGATCCTTGTTCCAGTGTTTTCCTTCGTCATTGCAAACATACGGACCTTCCCTGCCAACATCGCCCCACACGTGCGGCCTCACCAGGAGTCTTTCGCCTCGTCGCAGTCATCCCCCAAATTTTACATCATATCGTTACACCCTGAGTCGATCATTGGCCCTTGTGAGTTATCTGACCTTGCTTGCACACGTGCCCTAATATGCTATAGGAACCTGATGAACCAGATCATGCATGAGTAACTACTCAGAAAGTATGTTGTACTTTTTGCTTTATCGTGGTCTTTACTTGAGAAATACTGATCTCTAGAGGATTTGAGATATGGGGTCGCCCTTCAAGCACTCAAAGGGTGGATGTTCGGTATAACGAAGGGCATAGCCTCAGTCGGCGTGTCCTCCTCCAATCGGCCTCCATTGTATTCTCGGAGCTCAATTTTCAGGTGATTTAGCATCACGTCATGTCAGCACGTCTGTCACGGTCTCGCTTGTGGACACTTACTGTGCGGGGATGACTCTCGCCGTAAGTCGTAATTAGTCATGGACTCACGTATCAGTCAGCCGTAGTATCACATGTTTGTTGTGGTGCTATGACTCATTCCTAGTAGTAGTCGTATTAGGGTTCGAGCTACTTACGCTACTAGTCGTCTCGGTTCGAGGGGAGCTTGAAAGCTGCCTCATACATGTATAAGTAGTACGCATCGAAGACCAAGGATCCTCATCTTGGTCTTCTTCAATTGCCAACACGCTTCCACTCCTATCCTCGTGTGCATCTCTCTCCTCTACCGCTTGTCTCTACTCGAGCAAGTCGGACGACAACTACGCCTAGTGGATATAGCCCTAGTGCTTCTCACGATCACGTGCACCCCGAGGGCCGTGTATCCGTGTCACGTGACTCATACGATAAAACCGCTAAGTCGTTAACGCCCTTTCGAAGTCCAAGTCGGACCAACGCCAGTGGCGGCATTACATTAAGACCAAGATCCCTTCACCGTGGCGTTCACGACTCGAGAACCGTTGGACAAATTTCAGAACCTACTCCGCTGACAGGAGAGGGGGACCGCAACGTACTAGTATAATTTCTAGGGGCTGCAAGGTGGAGAGAATACTGAGGAGACACCGGATATTTCGTCGACTTCGCGTCGGGGACCCACCCGATACCGACCAGTTGAGTTCAATTTCGAAAACATGTGTTGGGTAGAGATTACGTGGAACCCAATCGACCATAGGTGGGACGCAGTACGACCCGCAGGAAGAAACTTCAACTGCGACATCGACACGAGGGGACTACCCAACCGAGAACAGTGGGGACGCATCGACGGACGACCAGAAGAGGAAACGAGTACATCAGAAGCACGAACCACTGCACCCTCAGAACCAGCGAAGAAGACGAGCAATCGGAAGACGAGGAAAGAGAAGGGGAATTAGCAACCATAGCCCAAACAGCTGAGTCGCTTCCATATAAACCGAACCAGAGGTTATCCATATACGCTCCCCTGCAAGCAGTCGCAATGGCCACCATAAACACAAGAAGAAGTGCTCATAACAAGGAAGAGCGAAGCATAAGAGAGGAAGCTAACGCAGCCCTCCAACCCATACCCCAGGCACGGGACATCGGATGGATGCGATGAAGCCGCGATATTTCGAGCGGTAGGACCTGACCAACCGGACCCACCTCCCGGACGAGGGAGTCCCCCACCGGTGCGACCCAGGAGGAGGTCCTAGAGACTTCGGAGGGGGGCCACCGAGAGGAGGACCACCCGAAGGAGGCTTCCCCGGAGGATGAGGATTCCCGGAGGAGGAGGACCACCCGGAGGAGGGCCCGCGATCGGAGGAGGACCCGGAGAGGATAAACTTACAGGCGAGAAACCCACCGTGTTCACAGGGGACAGAGCTAATTACGGAAGCCTTCCTCACCCAATGGCAACCTGTACTGGGCACTCAACGGAGACGCCCCCTGTCCTACGGAACGTATACGCAGGTGCCTTCATGTTCCTAGATACATCAAAGGACCGATGGTCAGCAACTGGACCCTCGGTTTCCTCACATGGTCAACGCAGAAGTACGGAACGGGAGGGACCGATACGACGAATACCTGTGGACACCCTATCCGCCGGATTCTCAGACAGACTTCTCCAAACGTGCTGGAGCAGGAGCAAGCACAAGCTGCCCTGGCCAAGGATTCAAAATGGTCGGCGACGATATATTGACACGTACGTCACCAACTTCGAAACAGCTAGCACGGAAGGCGACTATCGCCTGAACGACCGACAACACGATCGATAGGTTCACGGCTGGACTGCCGGGGAAAACTATTCACTAAAGTATACGAGATGGACGACCCCACCACCTTCAACGAATGGCAGTAGACGCACGCTGAAGAGACAAAAGCAATACATCCACCTACGTGCAAGGTAAACATGACCTCGACGTCCCGAATAACACTACACCGCGCCCCAACGCACCACGAAACTACGGTGCACCATGGAACCCCCCCACGCAAACCCACCGCCACGATACGATCCAAACGCCATGGACACCTCGGCGGATCGATCTAGGGCGCGGTTGGCAGGAGCTGAAGACGTTGTCAATCAACGATCGCAAAACCGACCCCCGTTCCAACCAAGAGGAGGGGGTCAAGGGCGAGGAAGCGGGCAAAGACGAGACATGAGGGAAGTCATCTGTTACAACTGTAACAACCCAGGTCACTTCTCACGCGACAGCACAAGGCCTAGGAAACAGAGGCAGCAATGGCAACCGCCGAACAGCCAAAGCCGAGCAACGGAGACGGACTACTATAGTCAAGAAGGTCCGACCGCACGAGCGGCACACACTCCGACTCCCCAGGATACAGCGCAGAGTTGGTTACGAGGAGTAAGAGGAGCCACAGATGAAGTCAAAGATTGATCTTCAAGGATTGTGGGATCAGGAGGGTTTTCAGGACGCCTAAACCCATCGGCCTAGGTGAGGGCAATTAATTGTAATTCTGTAATCATGACTCGCTTCCGTTCGCTTAGAATTCCAGTCTCGATTCGCACGAATTACTCAATGGCCGACATAAAAGGGCTCGTCGACTCGGGAGCCACCGACAACTTCATAAGACCCGCGTTCGCTAAACGCATGGGCTTGGGACTGCAGCCACTCGATCGTCCCAAGAAAATATGGAACATAGACAACACGGAAAACAAAGCTGGGTCCATCACTCACTTTATCGATTTGGACGTAACGACCAAAGGAATCAACAGAGTCATGAGATTCCTCGTCACGGATATAGGAGACGAAGACCTTGTCTTTGGCTATCCCTGGCTCGCCGCCTACGAGCCCACCATCAGCTGGCGACACGCCACCATACACGAAGACGCACTACCCCATAGTCGTTCCGATCAATTAAACCCCGAAGAACAACAAACGGTGTTGGCCACCACCCTCACGGAAGAAGAAAAAGAGGACGCGGTATACGAATTAGAGCAAGACTGTCAGATACGTACCACCGCCACCGAACTCGCGATAGCGGCTAACCAATACACCACTGCGGCGGACATACCAGCACCGTATCAACGCTTTTCCAAAATATTCAACGAAGAAGCGTCACACCGTTTCCCACCTGCGAGGCCCTGGGATCACGCCATCGAGTTCAAACCGGGCACGCCGGCCAGCATCGACTGCAAGGTATACCCCATGACCCAAGAAGAAGACGGCCATCTCAAAGTATGGCTCGAAGAGCAGCTCAAACTGGGGTACATTCGACCTTCCAAATCGCCCTATGCGTCGTCCTTCTTCTCATCAAAAAGAAAGACGGGAAAACTCCACCCAGTTCAAGACTACCGACGGATTAACGCATGCACGATCCGCAACCAATACCCGTTACCCCTCATGGCCGAAACTCATTAACGATCTCGGCAATGGACACAGCTACACCAAACTCGACGTGCGATGGGGTTTATAACAACATCCGAGTGAAGGACGGAGACGAAACCCAAAGCTGCGTTCAAAACTAAATACGGACTCTACGAGCCGCTCGTAATGTACTTCGGACTAACGACTCCCCAGCGACCTTCCAAGCCATGATGAACGAAATCTGTGCGCCGGTTATCGCCTTGCACGAGGTTAAAGGGTACCATCATACGGGGTTTATATGGACGACATCGGCATCGCCAACCCACGAGAACGCGGGAATGCAGGCACACATTGACGCGGTCAGCAGACATTCTTCAAGTCGCCTTAGACCACGACCTGTACTTCAAACCGGAGAAATGCCTCTTCCACAAACCACGTATGGATTACCTGGGGGTCATCCTTGAAAAGGGGGTGACTCGCATGGACCCGGTAAAAAATTCGGGCATACGCGACTGGCCCCGTCCCACGAAGGTACGCGATGTACGCTCCTTCCTAGGCTTCTGCAATTTTTAACCCGCCTCTTCATACGCGGCTTTGCGGCACACGCTCGAGCACTGAACAAACTCACACGGAAAGACGCGGATTGGACCTGGGGTAAAGACGAAGAGACAGCCTTCCAGAAACTGAAAGACCTTGTAACATCGGAACCAGTCCTGGCACACCCTACACTCACTGACCAATTCGAACTCGAGTGGATGCGTCAGGATACGCGGTCGGAGCAGTACTGCTTCAGAAGAAGAAAGAACGGAAAGCGACACCCCATCGGTTACTATTCGGCTACGCTCAAGCGTAGGCAGAACGCAACTACGACATCTATGACCTAGAGCTGTTGGCCATCGTGAAGGCCCCTGCGACACTGGCGTCCCTACCTCGCAGGATCCCCTCACAAAATCAAGATCTTCTCCGACCACTTGAATCTGACACACTGGAAGTCACCCCAAAAGATCAGTCGCCGCGTAGCGAGAGAAGTACTCGAGCTAACGGAATACGACTTTGGAGATTATCACATCAAAGGCACTAACAACGGAAGGGCAGACGCTCTCTCCAGATACCTGACTATGACAAAGGCGAGCAGGACAATGAAGGAATCACAGTCCTCCCAGCCAAAGTCTTCGCACGACAAGCGGTCACTCAGACGGCGGAGATCACCAACAAGACGAAGCTCAGATACGCCGATGGACGGACCCTCATAAACTAAAACAAGTTGACGGGGTATGGTTATCGACAGGGAGCACGCGTCATCACACCGGAGGAACAGAAGTCATCCGCACCATAATCAGGAATTCACCACGATCCCCCTACCTATGGACACCCGGGAATCAAGCGCACCGCACGCATCATCGAGCGACACTACTGGTGGCCGCAGATGCTAGGTCCACGTGACCGAGTACGTCAAAGGATGCGCCAGAGTGTCAACGCCCACAAAGTCAACAATCGACCAACGACAAGCCCCCCACTCGTACCCATCACGCCGACACCAGACGCCCAACCTTTCGAAACCATAGCACTGGACTTCATCACCAAACTCCCTACGTCTCAAGGATTCGACTCGATCCTCACCATTACGGATCACGACTGCACCAAGGCGTCGATCTTCATCCCCTGCATAGAGGAAATCACGGCGGAAGGAACCGCAGCCCTGTACGTCACTCACGTATTCCGACGATTTGGGGTTAACCGGCCAAAATCATCAGTGACCGAGATCCGAGGTTCGCATCCAAGTTCACCCGAGAACTATGCCGGATACTGGGAATCTATCAGAACATATCCACGGCGTACCACCCACGTACCGACGGACAGTCGGAAAGAACCAATCAATGGCTGGAACAGTATCTCCGGGTTCTGGGCAAATGAGCGTCAAGATAACTGGGCGCACTTCTTCCCATGGCAGAATTCGCGCATAACAGCTGGCCGCACGAAGCAACAAGGAAGTCCCCTTTCGCGCTCATGATGGGATACGACCCGCGCGCTGATTGGATCGATAAGCCGACGCCCATCCCACAGGTGTTCATGCGACTTCAACAGTTTCCGCGAAGCACGGAGTAACGCCCAAGAACTGATCCGGAAGGCCCAGGCGCTGTGGATCAAAACCGCGATACGCCGAAGTACCAAGAGGGTGACCAAGTGTGGCTAGAAGGGAAACATCTCCGAACCAATCAACCAACCGCAAAACTAGCGGCAAGACGGCATGGACCCTTCAAAATCATCCAGGTACTATCGCCTGTCAACTACCGACTGGAGCTTCCCACGCAGTGGAGTATTCACCCCGTGTTTCACATCGATTACTCACACCTTATCGCGAGACGCCCATGCACGAGCAAACTTCCAGCGCCCGCCACCGGATCTCATTGATGGCGAGGAGGAATACGAGGTCGAGAGCGTTCTGGACTCACGGCATTTCGGCCGGACCAAGAACTCCAATACCTCGTGAAATGGAAGGGGTACCCGACTCGAGAACCAGTGGGTCAACAGTGCTGACATATTTGCGGACGATGCGATAGCGGACTTCGAAACGAGAGGAAGGAAAATGGTTAAAAGCCTGGTCAACGACGTCTTACCACCCCCATCTCCTCACACTGGATTCCTCACTCCTCGTACAACAATGTCTGTTCCCACTACCCACTCCCTCCACTGTCATTGCCCTCGGGCTCGGCAACCTCACCAACGAAGAGCTCCGCAACGCCCTGTCCCACGTCCAATGTATCGACGACGTCGACCACCCAGAGGAACCTTCGTCCTACTGGCTCATCGACCCCTCCACCGGACAGCACCTCAACGCCACGCCATACTCGGAAGCCAAGTTCGTCGGCTTCGTGCAGCTCTCCAAGACGGTGAGAGCCCCCATTTCGACCTCTCCCAGTACGAGTCGAATACCGGATCAAAGGGGAGGAAGACTCCGGCGACCAAGCGATGGGAGGATGGATGAGGCGCGACTGGAGGCCAGCACGTCAATGGGAGCAATCTCAGTTGCGAGCAGCAGCGATAAGGAGAACGAGGCTCCTGTGGCGACGCCGGTGGTTCACCGAGACGCT
>JAKELI010000491.1:0-34686 GCA_021525025.1 Lactarius hengduanensis
AAGTGACTGTAAGTTCTCCCGCATTCGCCAATTGACTTTCTGAGCGAATTGGGGTTATTCAGCTAAGTTACGGCCGTATCACCACGCGCAGCTGCCCTGGCATAACGCCCGCTGTCGTCGACACTGAAGCCGCTGTCCCAGGACTGTACATTAATGCAAGCCGCAAGCGAAGATGACGGTGGGGAGGCCACAATGGTAAGGTGATGACGACAGCGAGGTGATATCGCAATATCAAAGACGACGGCACAGTGCGGCGACGACGGAATGGTGCAAGTGACGACGACGAAGGGGCGAGTAGCGACAACGGCGGCGGGGTGGGCAGCGACGGCAGGGCACAGTGACGGCGGGGCGGGCAGCGACGATGACGGGCGGGCAGCGACGACGACGGGTGGGCGACGACGACGACGGGTGGGCGACGACGACGGGTGGGCAGCGACGATGACGGGCGGGCAGCGACGACGACGGGCGGGCAGCGACGACGACGGGCGGGCAGCGACGACGACGTGTGGGTGACGACGACGTGTGGGCGACGGCGACGTGTGGGCGACGACGACGTGTGGGCGACGACGACGTGTGGGCGACGACGATGTGTGGGCGACGACGACGTGTGGGCGACGACGACGACGGGTGGGCAGCGACGACGACGGGCGGGCAGCGACGACGACGGGCGGGCAGCGACGACGACGGGCGGGCAGCGACGACGACGGGCGGGCAGCGACGACGACGGGTGGGCGACGACGACGACGGGTGGGCGACGACGACGACGACGGGTGGGCGACGACGACGACGGGTGGGCGACGACGACGACGACGGGTGGGCGACGACGACGACGGGTGGGCGACGACGACGACGGGTGGGCGACGACGACGACGGGTGGGCAGCGACGACGACGGGCGGGCAGCAATGACGACGGGCGGGCAGCAATGACGACGGGCGGGCAGCGATGACGACGATGGGGTGGTGCGGCGCGACGAAGGGCAGGGCGCTCATGTAATAGCCACCTGTAAATCCTTTATGCAATAAATTTTATTTTTTCTGTATCCTACAAACTGTGCGATACTGGGCGAATTACTGGGTGAATCGGTATGTGAGGCTGGAAGTGGCCAGGAAAGAGCACTGGAAAGGTGTCGGAAGCCAGTTGGGAGCCAGTCAGCCTGCCTGTTTAGGAGAGGCCCACATGGCACCAGTACCCCGCACTGGTGTACTGGCATACTGGCTCCAGTACACCCAGTACATTTCCAGGTCTGTTGACAATATGCTGATGCTGGCGTCTCGTCAGCATGTTTCGACAGATCTGAGTGTAACGATTGCTACCTACCTTTTGAAGAGGCCGGTCCAACTCGAGCTTTCCCTTGGTCTCGCACCATGATCGCGAAGAAGTTGGGCGAGCTTGGGCCAACTGTCGGACACCAGTTCAAGTGGGGTTTTACCAGACTTGGCCTTGGCGTTCGCGTCTGCACCGCGCTCCAATAATAGCCGTGCAACACCAACGGCGGCTTCCTCAGAGTCATATTTGCCTCGTGATACGAAGTGCAATGGGGTCCTGCCGTCCACGTCCACCGCGTCCACCGCTGCACCATTGTCGAGAAGGAACCGTGCGATCTCGGGCTTCCCATTGTACAATGCGATATGTAATGGTGTCCGCTGTTTCTTGTTTAGTCGGTTCACACCACCGCCACGCTCCAATAATAGCCGTGCAACACCAACGGCGGCTTCCTTGGAGTCGCATTTGCCTTGTGATACGACGTGCAATGGGGTCTTGCCGTACTCGTCCACACCGTCCACGTGTGCACCATTGTCGAGAAGGAACCGTGCGATCTCGAGCTTCCCATTGAACGATGCGACATGTAATGGTGTCGACTGTTGCTTGTTTTGTTGGTTCACATCGCCGCCACGCTCCAATAATAGCCGTGCAACACCAACGGCGGCTTCCTCGGAGTCGCATTCGCCTTGTGATACGACGTGCAACGGAGTCCAGCTGTGCTCATCCACAGCGTCCAGTTTTGCACCATTGTCGAGAAGGAACCGTGCGATCTCGAGTTTTCCATTGAACGATGCGATATGTAATGGTGTCGACTGTTGCTTGTCGTGTCGGTTCACATCGCTGCCACGCTCCAATAATAGCCGTGCAACACCAACGCAGGCTTCCTCGGAGTCGCATTCGCCTTGTGATACCAAGCTGGTCCAAGCACAATGGGGTACCCAACTCACTCACGGCGTCCACGTTTGCACCATTGTCGAGAAGGAACCGTGCGATCTCGAGCTTCCCATTGGACGATGCGATATGTAATGGTGTCGGCTGTTGCTTGGTTTGTCGATTCACATCACCGCCACGCTCCAATAATAGCCGTGCAACACCAATGGCGATTTCCTCGGAGTCGCATTTGCCTTGTGATACGACGTGCAATGGGGTCTTGCCGTACTCGTCCACAGCGTCCAGTTTTGCACCATTGTCGAGAAGGAACCGTGCGATCTCGAGCTTCCCATTGAACGATGCGGTATGTAATGGTGTCGACTGTTGCTTGTTTTGTCGGTTCACATCGCCGCCATGCTCCAATAATAGCCGTGCAACACCAACGGCGGCTTCCTCGGAGTCGCATTTGCCTTGTGGTACGACGTGCAACGGAGTCCAGCCGTGCTCATCCACAGCGTCCAGTTTTGCACCATTGTCGAGAAGGAACCGTGCTATCTCGAGCTTTCCATTATATGATGCGATATGTAATGGTGTCGATTGTTGCTTGTGTTGTCGGTTCACATCGCCACCACGCTCCAATAATAGCCGTGCAACACCAATGGCGGTTTCCTCAGAGTCGCATTTGCCTTGTGATACGACGTGCAATGGGGTCTTGCCGTACTCGTCCACAGCGTCCAGTTTTGCACCATTGTCGAGAAGGAACCGTGCGATCTCGAGTTTTCCATTGAACGATGCGATATGTAATGGTGTCGACTGTTGCTTGTCGTGTCGGTTCACATCGCTGCCACGCTCCAATAATAGCCGTGCAACACTAACGGCGGCTTCCTCGGAGTCGCATTCGCCTTGTGATACGCTGTGCAATGGGGTCCAGCCGGTCTCGTCCACAGTGTCCAGTTTTGCACCATTGTCGAGGAGGAACCGTGCGATCTCGAGCTTCCCATTGGAAGATGCGATATGTAATGGTGTCTGCTGTTGCTCGTTTTGTCGGTTCACATCGCTGCCACGCTCCAATAACAGCCGTGCAACACCAAGCCTCGCTCCTTCGAAGTAGATAAATGTTCCCCCTGATACGTCGTGCAACAGGGTGCCGCCGAAGTTGTCCACAGCGTCCACCTTTGCACCATGGTCCAGAAGCAGCAGTGCGATCTCAAGCTTCCCATTGTGGCACGCACAACGCAACGGGGTCCAGTTGTTCTTGTCAAGTATGTTCACATCCGTGGCACACCCTTGGAAAATATGAGTAATATAATGTATATTTTTCAGGGGAAGTATGCACCTTCTGAGCCTTGGTGCGAGGCATTCTGGCTCGGGTTGTACTTCACACTGGTATGTCCAAGAAGCACCCGTACAATTTCGAGCCGCCCGCTCCGGGATGCGAAATGTAGTGGGGTTGCCCGGTTCCTATCTTGAGCGTTCACATTGACGCCGCGATCTAGTAAGAGTTGTGCGATGCGGAGGCCATTTTCTTGGGATTCATAGTTGCCTTGTGACACTTCGTGCAATGGAGTCTTGCCATGGTAATCTTCCGCCTTTGCAATTGCACCGTGATCGAGAAGCACCTGTACAATCTTGGGCTCCCCTTGGAGTGATGCGGCATGTAATGGGGTCCGTTTGTGCATATCTTGAGAGTTCACACCCACGCCCCCATCAAGTAACAGTTGTGCGACACGAACACCACCCTGGGAGTCAAATTTGCTTTGTCGCACCAGGTGCAACGCAGTTTCTCCCAAGTAATTCTTTGCATCCACCTTCGCACCATGTTGGAGAAGGACCTGCGTAATCTCGGACTTCCCATTATAGGAGGCTGAATGTAACGGGGTCCGATGGGTTTTATCATGAGCGTTCACGTCTGTGCCGCGCTCCAGCAGTAATTCTGCAACACGAACGCCATCATTTGAGGAGTCATATTCTCCTCGGGACAGTAGATGCAACGGGGTCTCCCCCTGGTTGTTCCTAGCATTCACTTTCCCGCCGTGGTCGAGAAGAAGCCGAGCGATCTCCGGCTTCCCCCGGAAGCATGCAAAGTGTAGTGGCGTTTCGAGGTCCTTTTGCCGCGCGTTCAAGTCCACCGGGTGCACTAGAACGAGTGTGAGTAACACTGAGGTTACGTTCTTGGAGTAATACTCACCTTTTGAGCTGATATGTAATGGGGTACGGACCCGGTCATTCTTCAAACTGGCCTGTTCGAGAAAGAGCCGTGCAACCCCGAGCTTCCCAGACCACGACGCTAAATGTAGTGCGGTTGCGCCATTCCCATCTTGAGCGTTCACATCCACTCCGCGATCTAGTAATAACTGTGCAATACCGACGCCATCTACTTGAGATTCGTATTCGCCTTGCGACACCTGGTGCAATGGGGTCTCACCCCTGTCGTTCTTCGCGCTCACTTTTGCGTCATGGTCGAGAAGTACGCGCGCGATCTCGAGTTTCCCATTGTAGGATGCAGAATGTAACGGGGAGTCGCGGTCATTATCTTGCGCATTCACATCTATTCCGCGCTCTAGTAGTAGCACTGCAACACGAACTCCATCTTTCGAGTCATATCTGCCTCGTGACACCACATGCAAGGCAGTCTTGGGTCTTCGCGTTCGATTTGACACCATGGTTAAGTAGCATTCGTGCCATCTCCGGCCTTCCATGGTAAGATGCGGAGTGTAATAGGATTGTGTCGTACGTGTCTTGTACATTCTTATCTACGCGGCGATCTAGGGAAAATGTGTGACGCTCCGAGACTATGATCATAAGAGTAATACTTACCGTCTGATCCCGGTTGTTCTCTAGTTTGACAAATTTCCCATCGCCAAGCGCCTGCCCGATCTTCTCCCTGCCAAAGCAGCACGCCAAATCTGACGTAGAGATCCGGTACTTGTCCTGTGCATACGCTTCTGCGCCGTGCTCCAGTAATAGCCGTACAATACCGATGCCATCATCTTGGGTGTTATGATTGTCCCTCAAAACTATTTGCAATGGGGTCTCGCCTTGGTCATTCTCCCCATCGGCGTTTGCGCGATGTTTGAGTAGCACCCGTACGATATCGAGCCTCATACCGTAGGATGCCAAATGCAGTGGTGTTGCGTTGTCTTTGTCTTTCTCGTTCACGTTCGCGCCGCGCGCCAGTAATAACTTGGCAATACCAGAGCAATTGTCTTCGTCCTGGGAAGTATGCCGCCTCGATAACAGATGCAGTGGAGTCTGGCCGACACTGTTCCGCGAGTTAACGTCGGCTCGATGGTCAAGTAACATCTGAGTGACCAAGAGCTCTCCGGCGTTTACTGCTAGATGTAGTGGAGTCCAGAGATCGTCGCGCCGGGCGTTCACATCCGCGCCGCGTTTTAGTAGGAACTGCACAGCACCGATAGCCAATTTGTCGTGCCGGTCTACTGCTGTGTGGAGCGCGGTCTGCTTTCTCGTGTCCCGGACATCAACGCTCCCACCGTGCTCGAGCAGAAGCTCCGCCACCGGCACGTGGTTCCTGCATAGTGCTGCAACCAGCGGAAACCCGTACGTGCCACCGATAGCATTTATATGCTGCGGGTATTTGATAGCGAGGTGGTGAACTAGGTCGTGGAATCCACAGAGTGCCGAATAGTACAATGGACTTGCTATCTCCGACGGCAACTTCCCGCCTGACTCTGCGTCTATGTCGTATAGCCCTATCCACGCCGTAAAATGTGGCCTGCCTAGGTCAAAGAGGGCCTTCGTTCCATCCTCGATACGCGAGGCGACGCCGTCGAACTGAGCGTGCGTGACCCAATATCTGGCCGCATATTCAGCCAGAGGGGAGCCTTTAACGCCATTATTGTTGTTGCGGTCGTCTAAATGGAGGAGGAATCCGAGACAGACCTGCGCGAGGATGGTGTGCGCAGGTCCGGGAAGAATGTGATATGGGGTGAGGTTTCCGGTCGAAGATGCGAGATGATCGGATGTCAAGAACTCTTTGACGGACAGGTGAGAGAATTGCACCACCCGAGAGCCCCGGTTGTTGACGACGGTGACCAGACTCGAACATATGGACAGCACAGCCTCCTCTTGGTCCTTACGCCGCCGGTCCGGATAGAACTTCGGAATACCTCCCCGAGCCATATCAAAGTCAAATGTAAGGATCTCGGCCAACTCCTCGACACGAAGGGGCCGGACGGAAATCGCGAGGCAGTGAAGGAGACGACGGGCGTGCTCTCGGTTGTTCTTATTGATATCCTTCAACACGCGTTCGTAAGTCTCGTCCAATGTCTTCGGTAACGTTTCGAGAATCGCTCGGACATCTGGTTGCACCGCGTGCCGCAGCATCTCGAGTTGACAGAATACCCATTGGAACCTGTACAATACATGGTTAGAGAATTTATCGCGGAGCAAGAAGGAACACACATACATTCCGTCCGCTCGTTCGGAGAGCTGTTCGACAACCAGTATCTTGTCCTCGTCTCGCCATTTCATCATGCGCACGTCCGAGGACACAACCGAGCTGACGTAGTTGGCAATAACAATCTTTTGTCTAGTTTCTTCGTGAAGCGAAATCGCATGGACGGCAATTGGCTTGAGTATAGTTTGGATGTCAACTTCCGGGCGACTCGTAGTACAGATATGCAAATTCGGAATTTGTAGGCGAACGAGGTCCATCACAAAGTCAAGGACCGCCTCTCGTGGGGTTGGCATCCCATCGTCGGGACACTCGTCGAGTGCGTCCATAATGATGAAAGTTGGGTGTTGACCCGCGACTGTGAGCATCTCCTTTAGACGACTGATCAAGATAATATTGCTAAGCTGTTGCGCTCCCTTCCCGTGTGCCAAATAAAGTCGGTAGATTACGTCGCAACAAGGCTTTGAGTACGCAGAGAGCTGGACTAAGAGAGAGGTAACGACATCGCGGACGTTTTGTTTTTGGTCGTCCCGAAAATCGAAGTAGAAATACGCTAACGTTGCGCTTCCGGCGTCGCGTAATGTCATGATGTGTTGTATGATTGCCGAACTTGTGATCAACATGAGTACCGTAACTAGCGACAACAGTTGGGAAATGACAAACCAAAGAATGCTCTTCCCAGAACCCGCTGCGCGAATGGGGAGACGATTGGAATTTGAGCTACGAAATATGATAGGGACGTACGTTTCCCGTGGATCCACAAGAGGGAACCATTTGACATCCAGTCCTCGAAGACGCCTGCTTCGAAGAACCACGTGGGCGGTGCGTTATGGTATACATCGCACGCGGTATTGTGATTTGTGGACGGGTCCGGGGGAGAGAACCATTTTCGAACATCCTGTTCTATCTGGTTCCCTGCGGCCGAGTTTCAGTATTCAAACCCAAGGGATGGAACTAGCAGATCACGAACACTTTATTTCATCTATGTTATCGTTAGCTTTCTTGGCATCTGGGCGGACAATCGTTCAGCGCAAAGTGGGTAACTGATCGGATGGGCTGCGCACCGCCTTTGAGGTGAGAAGTATCATTCGCGATCTGAGCGATGGCCATCCGGACCTCCTCCTGTATCAGGTTATCTAATTTCCTCAACCCATCTTCAATCTCTGTCCTTCCTAAGAGTTTCCTGAAATATATTTCTGACCAAATAGGGGAGCGGTCAAGTGAGAAGTATATCTTGAGAAACAACTTACTTGCTCGCTTTCGCTTCACCTCCTTCGTCGCGATTGAGAGGATAGAAAGTATCTCAGCCACGATCTTCACAAATACTTCTGCCATTTCGGCGGTCAACGAAATTTGAGTGTAAACGCCAATGCGCTTGAAGAAGCTCTCGATGCGCTCAAAGAGTTCGACGAGCGCATCGTGGCTCGATCTTACATCTTTTGCCGCCTATACGGTGCAATGCCGGTGTTAAGAGGGGTCTGTGGAGAGCGGCGGAAAGATACGAACGGCAAGGAGGACACCGATCCCAGTAAAGATGACTCCTGCAGGGGGGAAGGCCTGCGCAACCATGATAACGTTAGGGTGTCATCGCGGACTGGATTTCAGGGACACACCATGCTGGCAACCTTACCAAGGGTGCCAGAAAACGTGTAGAGGACATCCACCACCGGATTGATCCACTTCATCAACCTCTGATCGCCATCCCTAAATCGCTGAAACGCCTTGGCTTGGCCTTGAAATATGGCCTTGATGGCATCGACAGAGTAGCATCGTTGCACCTCAGTCGCGAGGGGATGGTCGAGAAGTTCTTTCCCAGTCTTCTTCTTGTACTCGCTCAAGGCGGCATCTAGGATTGATTTTAAGTCGGACGGGGTAGCTGTCTGGCCTGGGGTGGACGAAGACATGGTGATTGCGAAGGTAAGTTCGTTGGCGACGATAAGAAACTAAGAGTAGAGTCGAACGAGAACACGAGGCCTCATGGGTTGGACCTGATTGGCTCAGTGTTGTCATGACCCGGGTCTGACCCCGTCATGTTCTGACCCGCACCAGCTGACTGTCACCTACTGGGTGACTTCCCAGGATCTAAAAACCCTACAGCGAAATCCAAAATGGGGGGCCCCTTGCGATCACATTAGGCGTAGCTGAGTCTGAAAGGGTGTTCTGTTAACCTACCATGCCGAAGTTTTTTCTCACGAAAAATTATTTGTAGTAATTAGAAACAAAATAAAATAAAAAATTGTTGTAATTAAAGGTGAAAATTACTAATCTGTGGATGAATTTTGATGAAGTCGAACTCAAGTGTGCAATTGCAATCGCCATGTTCTCTCTGCAGCACTCTAATCAAGTTCAAGAAAAAATAACGATTTGTCCAAATGTAGTATATTCAATGTGTAGTTACAGAGCAGAGACTGGCAGGTGACAGACAGCGAGAGATTGCACACGAAACTGATAATCGATAAATGCGCCACACAACCGTTCCTATTCAGCGATACCGTGACTATCCAGCCGAGACAGAAGTACACTGGCACTGTCTGGCAGTAATCGATGTTAGTGCTGTCGTACTACTACTGTAACTTGAAAGAGACCGCCAGATCTGAGATCTGAGACTCGCCGTCGCCGAATCCGGAAATTGCCCCCCGCGACCGGCGCCTCGCCGGACACGGGTTCAAGTTACAGTAAGTTATATCCGCGACTTCCGTTCCAGTCATTCGAGACTCCAAATCATGCCCTCGTTGACCTCGAGAGCTATGATAGGATAGTGCGGGCCATTTCTTTTAATTTCCTCCCTGCGTTGCTTTCGGACGACAAATTTCAAGACAAAGAGTCTCGAAGACAAATTTGTATGACCGCATGGATCTAGCGTAAGTTACTGTAAACCCCGGGGCAGCTGAAGTTTGGCTGAAGTGGCGCCTTATTACCAGCAGCAGAGTGATGACAGCAGCCAAAGCGCGGTTAGGTCACGAAGGACGCTCTCCCGAGACCGGATCCTGATGGCGAGAAAGTGCCCCCCTAACGGCTCTTGAAGAAACAAGCAGGCGTGTCGTGATCACCTCAGCGCAGCGCGCGAATGGCCACACAGCTTCGAGGTGTGTTGTCACCGCGTCACCGTCCGGTCGCGTCCATTATGATCGCTCTTGATGCGTGGGCTTGCTCAACGTCTTTCATCTGTCCCGGTCTCTATCCTTGGATGAATATCCTAAGGTGACAACTTGCGTTGCATCTGGGATCATGGCCAAAGACGCGAGTGTTAGACTCCCCGATGGCCGTTCCTTTGACGCTCCGCAACTGCCAACCGGGGGTAATCCTCCATCTCACTTCAGGTCGCCTCGACTGGCTGAACAGAAACTCAGTCCAAGCAGACCTGGACAATTATTCTCGAAGTTTATAATCTGACGAACTCAGTACGCCAAATATTGCGACTAACTGGGATGTTGCAGAGACTGAGAGGGACCCGAAAGAATGTACACGGAGGAAAAGTGCCCGTTAATAGGTTGACCATTCCGAAGCGGTGTGCTATCTCCGCGTTTGCAGGTATGCGTTATGTATGTAAGAGGGGCGTTGTTACCCTGACCGAAGATGCATGACATATACAATCATGTTGCGACCAGGAACCGGATGAAAGACAATGTATTCCGTCGCGGTAGGAGGGCACTTGCGTGTGAGGCTGTACAGGCCTCCAGATGTTCCGACGACCGAATGAGTCCAGTGAGCTCATGAAAGATCTGAGTGCACGAGCCTCGTGCTTAAAGAAACATGAAGCGGTAGGTAGAATGGGCTTCGCTCTGGACGCCGCCGAGCTCGCGTTTCCAGCGGCCGGGCCAAAAGAAAGTGCTTTGTATTTCGATTATCATAGTACTCAGGGAGCGCTAGCTTAGAAGGGTAACTAACTCTAGCGAGCTGCGAGAATGTGGTCATGATCAGTGGTTGTTGCAGTCGGCCCTGCCGCCATACTAGTGAAAGTGGTAGCCTCACTGGGATTCGGGACAAGGATCTGGCAGTTGGAACCAAAAGAAATGAGATGTCCGCTCTGGACTATGAGGTCTATGATACAACAACCAGCTTGACCGGTCGCAGGTGGTACGACTCGCATCCCCGGCAGAAGCGTTTGCAGTTGGCGTCTTCAATTTTGGATGGCTACGCGCACAAAGGCTGGTACCTCGAATGGAAATAGAAATGTAATGGAACTGGCATCTTCAGTGCTTCATGAAAGTAACCAAACTGGACAAAGTCTCCGAGTCGCACTGTCAAAAAATAAGGACAGCCACTGAAAGTGATTGCGTAAGCAGAAGCAGAGGCGTTGCTATTGCCCTTTCCGGGATTCATTTGTTGACCAGCAGCTGACCATTGTTCTGACGCACTTTTGTTCAACGTCACAAGAACAATGTGAAGTAGCCGCAACCACGCTCTGAACAATGCCCGTGAATGAAGTGAAGAATATCGTCTTTATTCGTTGCGTTTCCAAGGCGAGGGTCGTCGACACGCGCTGGGTACTTAAACATGTCTGTCTTGTGCATGGCCTCCACACCCCTTCCTAGAGGTCGCCCGCGATCAGTCTCTCAGCCCACTGTGTGGTGCCACTCGCTTCCCTAAGGCGGTATTGAGCCATCTTTCCTTTTCCTACTTCCCGCCAATACTTCCTATCTTACCTGCTCACATCAACCTGGTGTTGATTTCTCCCGGCCTCTCTTCACCTACGCTCACGGACTCTGTACTACTGTCACACATCTCATTCTCACTCACCTGCATTGTATAACAACTCACGCACGTCCCATGATGCTTCCTCCTCGCGCATGTGAGTCGTACCTCTCTCCCTTTTTTGTTCGCCTGATCCAATTTCCCTGTCTACTAGATGTATTTCTTGGCCTAAACGGCGTCCGCGTTCTCTCTATCATCGCATGCTTGCTCGTGTTTTCGAGTAGCATCGTGACCATGGTTCATGACGTTGAAGCCGTCAACGATTTTGTTGCCGCTGGAAAATCCAACTCGACCAGCGCAGATAGTCTACTCGCTTGCGACTACATCGCGTATGTTTTATACTCGTTTCCTCTCCCACGCGCGAAACTCACCTTGTGTTTAGCGACAGCACCCGTGCCCAATCAACCGGCTGGAGCCTTTTGGGCCGTCCTCAACCGACTCCTCATCACCTTCCAAGTCATCGTGCTCATTCTCTCCGAGATCGGGTGGCCCCTGTCGTTCTTCAACCGATTTTTCCCAGTGCTTGGTTCTGATTTTGGTCTCGGTGCCCTTGGTGTCATGCAGTGCCTGTACGTCTGTCTCCGCGTCTTTTCCGCCGTTCTCCCGTTGACGGAATTGCGCTACGTAGAATCGGCGCGGCTATTCTCTCGCATCATGTCGATGACTTTGCACTTGTCTCGGCCTTTTTCCTATTTTCTCTCGGCTGCCTCAACATATTGCTGGGGCTGATCTTCCGAGAGCATGCTAAGACCAAGCGAAGCCTGACCTCTTGGCGAGAACAAGCCAAAGGGATCCTCCCGCCTCCAGTCCAGCGCGCGGCGTCTTCATCATCCACACTCTTTAATAGCTCGCTGTTCTCCGAGAAGGGAACTGGCAATGAACGAAAAGGGCGCTTCGATGGGTATGGGTTTGGAAGGCAGCTGAGAAGAAAGCAAACCTGAAGGACTTCATCACCAGGCCCGTGGAATCACTCCCGCGCTATGCCCCACGTAATCGGGCGAGCTCGCCGCCTGCCAGCGCGTAGCGCCTCGCTCGTCCCATGACTTTTTGTTACGTTTGGCCCCCAACGATACCTTCACACACCTTCACACACTCACGCGCGCCACCATGCCGACAGCATAGTACTAAAATATTGTAGCCATAGATAGGTATTTGGAGAATTAATATAGGTTACTCCGATTCTAGAACTCACGAGATTCGCGAGTGGTGATCTCGCCAGTATACTACGCCCATCCACCGTGCATCGCGTTGTCTGGCTGGAGCTGGCTGGAGCTGAGAGCTCGGGAGGGTGCGGCTGCACAAGGGAACAAGTCGGGTTGGTTGTCAGCTTCGGTATCGGTATCAGAATGACGCGATCTTTCCATATCCGGAAAAGATTGGAACAAGATCTGTGGTCGCCACACCTTCTCACAGATCTCACAGCTTCTCTCTGGATCTAGCTCTTCTAGCTCTGGTTCTGGTCTAGTGGAGTTCCATTTGGCTTGGCTCACACCATCACACTGAAAATTGTATGCGCCCATCAGATATGTCGCCAGTATCCGATATAGATGTCATCCTGTGCTCGGGCAGAAGATAGTGTAGTATCGGCCATGACGAATATTGAACAGTGTGTATGACGCGATCAATGAGGAGCAGCCGAACGAACGCGCGGGCGATTAGTACGAGTCATCCAGTTCGCTTCACCAAATGGCGATTCGGGTTGGACGCGAGGGACAGATGGGGTTTACTGTAACGTTGCGACTCCAAAAAAATGCGAGTATGACTCGCGCACGTTGGTTTCAGGATGTGGTGTAAGGTTCCACGTGCGCTTCGGCACTACGCAATAATAAACGTTGATAAGAACACAGCAACAATGGACATTTGCGTGGCGCAGGCCGAGTGTGCGACGAGGCCAAGCGAGAGCGGTCCGTTGGGGCGCGGCAGGGAACGGACTGGGAGCCGAAGCTCCGATTGCTGATAATCTCCTTGGGACTCGTATAAAAGCTGACATTGGCCCCATCCCCATCTTTAATCCATATCTCCTATCCATCCACTCATCCCCCACTCTAATAAATCGCCATGGTGAGCGACTCCCCTCCCTCTTTTCCATTGTGAACGCTGATCCCTTGTCTGCTGGATAATAGGTTAACGTCGGAATTAACGGGTCGGTTCCCACACCAATCTATTGGCCCAATGTACTGATGATCCCGTCCCGCCTCTGAAAATTTTCGTCTGCAGTTTCGGTGAGCTTGCCTTCTAGTTGGTGGTGTTCTCTTATAGATCACTCACCCGGCTTCGTACATCAGGTCGTATCGGCCGTATCGTGTTGCGCAATGCGCTCCTAGACCCTCGTGTCAAGGTCTTGGCAGTTAACGAGTAAGGGTTTCAATCCGGAGTAGTATACTCGGTCTCACCCTGATTCTTCCCCAGCCCCTTCATTGACTTGCAATACATGGTGCGCATTCCTACTTCGCTAGTTGCACGTAGTGGCGCCAACTGCATATAAACAGGTCTACATGTTCAAGTACGACTCGGTCCACGGCCGCTTCAAGGGTACAATCGAGATCAAGGACGGCAAGCTCGTCATTGACGGTCACCCCATCACCGTCTTCCAAGAGCGTAATCCTGCCGACATCCAGTGGGGTTCTGTCGGCGCCGATTACGTCGTCGAGTCATCTGGTGTTTTCACCACGGTCGACAAGTGAGTGCCTGCCGGGCCCATCCGTGAAACACGCTGAAGAGTCCTCTTCATCAGAGCATCGGCCCATTTGAAAGGTGGTGCTAAGAAGGTCATCATCTCCGCGCCGTCGGCGGATGCCCCTATGTTCGTCGTTGGCGTTAACCTTGACGCATACGACTCCAAATACACTGTGGTAAGTATGTTTCCAACGCATATATATGAGTCTCACGTCATCGCTTGTTAGATCTCCAATGCGTCCTGCACGACCAACTGCTTGGCGCCTCTTGCAAAGGTCATTAACGACAAGTTTGGCATCGTCGAGGGCTTGATGAGCACAATCCACGCGACGACTGCCACACAAAAGACCGTCGATGGTCCCTCCAACAAGGACTGGCGTGGTGGACGTGCCGTCAACGGCAACATTATCCCTTCCTCAACCGGTGCTGCCAAGGCTGTTGGCAAGGTCATTCCTGCCCTGAACGGAAAACTCACGTACGCAGTCGATTATTCCTCTTGATCTTTCTCGGCTAACATTCCGCCTGTAGTGGTCTTGCCTTCCGTGTGCCGACGAACGATGTTTCAGTTGTTGATCTCGTGGTGCGCCTCGAGAAAGAAGCCACGTACGACGAGATCAAGCTCGCAGTCAAGGAGGCCGCCGATGGCCCTCTCAAGGGGATCATCGATTACACGGATGACCTTGTCGTGTCAACTGACTTCATCGGAAACACCGCGTCTTCGATCTTTGATGCCGGCGCCGGCATTCAGCTGAACAAAAAGTTTGTCAAGCTCATCTCCTGGTACGATAACGAGTGGGGTTACTCCAAGCGCGTTGTCGACCTGCTTGTGTTCGCGGCCGAGAAGGACGGCAGGGCTTGAGCGAATTGCTAGCAATGGTGGATGTGATGAATGTTTCTGTTGACATTGTTCTTCGGAAGATTTTTATTGATAAAAACAAGCGAGATGTTGTATTACGACACGATACATTTTCCTTTCCACGTGATTTCAAAGATGACCTGACCGATTGCAACAACAACTTTGGTATGAATCCGTTCCGTTCTTCGTGTTGCTTTCTGCCACCACACCGCCGAGGCCTTGCTCGGGCTGGTTGTCGTTTCTCTGCACATTTTTATTCGCATTGCACGCTCACTATAGCCACTCTCGTTTTCGCGTCGCTCGTTCAAGTTATTCGCTCAAGCTATGACAAACATATCCAACTATGGGCCTGCCCGCCGCATGTCTCCTCCGGTGTCCGCTGAGAGAAAACCTTACTCCAGAACTGGTTTGAAAGGTGTTCTCGGTACTCTGGATTTGAACTCTGGCGATGCTGTTGTGCCCCCTACTCTCGATTCTCCTTACTATCCCTTCCATGTCGAAATTCCTCAGCTGGAGGCCCCCAATCAGAGCCGCTTTACTGTTCCCGATGGCTCGCGTGACATCGCTGGGTTTCCGACGTACGAACAATACCAGCGCATCGAGGAGGAGTATCTTACGTCTCTCTCGGAGCGCAAACAACCCAAGGCGCTCATCTCTCAGAGTCTCTTCGACAAGGTCTATGCTGTCCTGCAGAACGGCTCTGAGGACCGCGCCAGTACCGCCCAGTTTCGTTTCTGGGTCCGCAAGATGTTTATCCTTGCCTACCCTCAGACATCTTTCAACCCCAACACCGGCCAGACCCCCGAACCCGTCGTGCTGCACGACAAGCGACCAGTCGCGATCAAGGAGCGACTCTACGAGGTTCTGTGCTACTGCCACGCCATCGCGCGCCACGGCGGGCGCGACAAGACCTGTGCCACGCTCCGCCTCCACTATTCTTGGGTGCCTAAGGAACTCACGGCCAAGTTCGTCAAGGCCTGTCCGACCTGCACCCTGAAGCGAAGCGGCAACCCGGACTTCCTCTCGCAGTTCAATTACGCCCCGCCGCCGTACCTCCAGACTGCGCCGGAGCCCACCTTGCAGCTCAGCGGCGGACCCAACGACTCGTCTCCAGGACTGAACCTTCATCGGACCTTCGGGCTATGACAACAACAATGCTGGTGCTTCGGGCTTCACTCCTTCTATCTTTGCGACGCCCGACCTTTCCGTGTACCCGAGTCCGACGCTCTCATCGGGCAGCGGCGGGCCCATGACGCCCTCGCCATATCTCCACGGCGGGCTCTTTGGCTACCCCGCCGTGTTCGACCCAGGTCATAACAGCCTCTCCTCCGTCGCAGGATGGGACCCGTCCCCCTCTCCGTGCGTTCCGGGCTACGCTGGCGGTAGCGACGAGCCGTTGCTGCGCGAAGCTACAGAGCAGCAGCAGCAGCAGCAGCCAGGCAGTGCGGACGACGAGCCTATCGACTCGCAACTCCACCTCCCGACACCGAGGAAGGTGCGCAGATACGACTTTAGCACCCGCGTCGAGCCGCCACCGAGCAGCATCGGCACCGAAGGAACTGGGCGCAGCACGCCGCCGTCGAGCGTCATCGATAGCATTGACCCCGTGCTGTTCATGGAGGGATTCCCCACCCCAGGGCCGGGGCCTGCGCGCCGCACGGGCACGGACATGGACGAGGGTCCCAATGCGCCGTGGGAGACGCCGAGCCTCTGTCTGCTCCTCCACCTCCCGAGCAGGCCCGGCAGCAGAACCAGCTGCGGCCCCGCCCTGCCCCCGCCGCTGCTGTCGCCGCCCCCGGTGCCCACGTGCGAGCGCGGGTGCTCGGCCGGGGCGATGTTTGCGCCTGTGCCGCTGGAGGCGGTGGGGAGGATGAAGAGCGTGCTGTGTAGTATGATGGAGGCGGAAGCAGAGACGGAGACGGAGATAGAGGAGGGAGAGGTGGTGGAGATGACGATAAGCTGTAGATCGAAGCGGTGGGAGAGCCCCGAGGCGTGGCTTGTCCCGTCCGACTCTGCTGATGAAGCTGACGCTATCAGTGGTTGATGCAGCCGCCTGCATCATGGGCGGGTCTCCCGTCGCGTTCCTCCCTTTTTTTGTCCCTTTCCCCGCTCCCGGTTGTTTCTACCTGCTCTTAGACTGCCCGCGATCAATCTCCAATAGTCTTTGTTCCATGTCTCCATCTTTTGAATTACTACAAATATATGCACATTTATCCTATCCCCTTGTGGAACAAAGGTCGAACATAGTCCTCATTTGTATACGTCCCTATTTCCACTTACTCCTCCCGTACGTGAGATCTATCAAAAAGGACACAGAAACCGTCTAGTAATGAGTGGGTTGTGCTCGACACAGGACAGACGTAGCGAGAGAGATATGCATGCAGGCAGGCAGAAGTCCGTTCCAGAAGAAAAAAAATTAGAAATATAACACAGGTAAGAAGCGACATGGGTGGGTCAGGTCGGTACTGTAATTTACTAACTACTTAGGGAGGGGAGCAGGAGAGACGAAGAAGGCTGGATTAGGTAGGTATAAGCTACGAGCGAAGCAGAAACCATAGAGCACGACACAGAACAAAAGAAAGAAAGGGAAAGGTTACATGTAAAAAAATCGACACATCTTTCACCGACTCGAAAAGCTCCTCCGCAGACCACATCACCTCTGCATCACTTATCGTTGCAGTTCGAGGTGCCTGTGAAGAAGAGAATGAGCGTCCGCGGGTCAATTAAAAAAAACAAAAAAACATACTGCGTAATATAGTCATACAAAAATTTGTAGCTTCGCAGATGTCCCTTCAGCCGACGTATATCGATCGAGTAGGTGTCCTTGAGGCCATCCAGCTTCGTCAGCTCGACGTAGAATCGCACCTCGTCGCCCTGGTCCTGGCTCGGGTCGCCATACACGGGCTCAGGTCCGAGCTCGCCGGGCGAGACCACCTGCCCGCCAGGCGACTGCGGCACGCCGCCCGGTGAGAGGATGGGAGAGGGCGTGATCTCGGGCGATGACGCATCGGCGTCCGCGTTGCCCGATACCTGCGAAGACTGGCGACGCATGAGCAAGCCCTTCAGCATCCCCCCCGTCGCCCCGCCGAACGTCGACTGGGAGGGTAGAGGGAGTCCCCGTTTATCTACCTGCAGTAGGAGTGGCGCGAACCGCATCGGGAGCGTGTCCATCAACAACAATAACTTTGCACAAATATCGACGAAAGCACGCACTCCGTTCGACGCTGCGGACCCTATCAGCGTGAATGCCGCGAGTCCCAGCCCGGTGCTCGCGCTGGGATCCCGCAGACCAAGACCAAATCCGGACGGCGTCCCAACCGCACGCCGTCTCTTCGTGCGCACGCACCGATACTTGTAGTCGCTCTCGACCTGCACCTCGACGCCCATACGCGCGAGAACATCGCGCACGTGACGCATTACCTCGATTGGCACGCCAGTCGTGACTGTCGCCTGACTGACGGCGCCGTGGTGGGTGCGAATAACCCCCTTGGGCGGCGCGACGTGCCGCCGGACGAGCTCCGCAAAGCTTGGCGCAGCCGGTGCTCCCTCCGTCCCAGTACTTGCAGTACGCTGCGGGTGTGGTGGGCCCATGCGCGATGGAACGTTTGTATACTCAGGGGTGAGGTCGGCGGGGTATACCGGCACGGCGTTGACAGAGGCGGAGGATGCATTCGCGCCCGTGGGGAACGCGTCGCGCACGGAAGGCTTCGCGCCCAGAGGCAAAGAGGGTTCCGCGTCGTCGTCGAGGGCTGCGCCCTTTGCTCCGCGAGCGGAACCACTGCATGACTTTGCGCGCTTTGCTGGTACTCGCAGGCATGCCATGCCCGATGTCGGCGGCGCGCGGTACCTTTTCGCCATGCACAGGATTTTTCTCCGATATCGACGTGGGGAGTCCGGAACGCGACTGGCGCTCTGACGGTTCGCGTGAGCGTTCCTTTTCGCGCGAAGGTGTCTCTGGATCGCGCGTGGAGCCACGCCCGGGGCGTACTTTGATGCGCGCGAGTGGCTCGACCATCACGCTCAGCGTGCTGCGACGACTCTTCTTCCCATTGTCTGGACTGAGTAGGGATGTCTGTGTGGAAGAAGCCTCGACTGTCGGGCTGGCCGCCGGTGAGACCTGTAAAGTCGAGGGGCGGCGAGAAGTCGATCCTGATATTTTAGAAATGGTCGTGTAAAGTGAATTCGATGCTGAGCCCTCTGAGGGAGAACGGGCAGCTTGAGTCGGAGAATGGGTGGCCTCCGCGGGAGCGGGTGGACCGAAGATCTTCCCAAGGCCCATCTTGTCGATAGAAAGACCTCTGACGTGTTTGCCCTTTTTGGACGAAGCCGAACCTGACACAGAACCAGTAGTACCCATGCTGACCTGAAACGCCTCGGCTTGAGCACTTGGAGTCGTTGGCGGGCTTGCTGCATTGACAGTAACGACTGGCGGCTCGGGAGCCTGAATTACAGGTGGTATACCCGGGGAGGGCGGAAGAGGGCGGGGTCCAGAAACAGATGGCCGGCGATGTTTCTCTTTCGGCTGGACTTGCTGTGGCTGTGGAGGCGAGGGTGGCTTGTAACTGTGAGTGTGGCGGAGGCTGTGGAGGATTTGACTGTTGTTCCTGAATAGAATTGGTCCCCTTCTTGGGTGTATTAGGCTGTTGATGAGCAGTCGGGGGCTCAGGTTGGCCGTACTCGACCTGGATGGTGTGCCGCATGTTAGTTGCTTTATTGCGCACGCTGCCGGTGCCATTGACTGGAGCGGGAACGGGTGGAAGTGGTTCCTTGCGTGAGTTTGAGCGCGGCCGCTGCTGCTGCTCGGTGGTAGTAGCGACAATAGGGATTGGAACAGGCGCGGCATTGGCTGGACTCTGAGCGAAAGGATCGTCGTCCACGTACCCAGATGGCTGGGTTGGCATCACAATCGTGGAATTATATCCGCGGCGTGCTTGCGAATGCGCCTGCGCCTGAGATGCGGCGGCGATGTCGGCAGAGGGTCTCATACAACGTCTGGTCCTCGGGGGCGTGAGAGTGGCTGCGCGGCCCGACGGCAACGCTGGCGTGGGGGAAGACGTCGTTTTTGGAACTCTGAGAGCGAGATACTTTATTAAGATCTGTCGCCGCTGCCTGAGCGGCGTTGCGCATCTGCCTTTGATAAGCTTGACGCTTAGCTTTGTGCGATTCCGATAGCGCTTGCTTCGACGTCTTCGATGGATTTGTCGAAAATGTACGCATATGGGGCGAGCCAGGAATGCTGCATGACGAGGCTGAGATCAGCGCGGCGCTGGGATTGGCTGAAGCATGATAGATAGTAGGTCGCGGGCCTCGGGAGAGATATAGTCGGGGAATGATAGAGGGGTGTTGACGATATATTTGTAGAGCAGGTTTATATTGTCGCCCTCCGGGTTGGCGGGGTCATCGTCGAAGGGAAGATAGCCTGCGAGCATTGCATACAAGATGACACCGCAAGACCATATATCGACGGCAGAGCCGACGTAGGCGCCTTCAGAGATGACGAGTTCTGGAGCTGCGTAACAAGGGCGAACCGCATGAAGTTTGCATGAGGTCGTCAGTGCGATGTTCGAAGCGATTGGCGAAACCAAAGTCGGTGATGATGACGTTACGGTTACGGTCCAGAAGGAGGTTTTCGAGTTTGAGGTCACGGTGAACGATTTTGCGCTGGTGGATATACCATACACCGGATATGAGCTGGGCGAAAAGACGACAAGCGTCTTTTTCTTTGAGATAGCGATGGGCGAGGATATGATCAAAGAGTTCACCGCCAGAGGCGTAGTCGAGGATGATACCGATGTATTTGTCGGTTTCAATGACGTCGTATAGTCTGACGATGTTGGGATGTTTGAGCATCTATTGTGGATATTAGGTTAGTTAGACGGACGACTCGGATGGATGGGGCTGAAAGAACGAACCCTAAGGACCATCTATCTCTCGTTCGACCTTTGACATGCGGAGAGCAGAGTCGATATTGTTTCTTTTTATGAGTTTGACAGCGACTTCTTCGGCCCAGGTTTGTGTGGAGACCGAGTTTGACCTTTCCAAACTCACCCTCGCCGAGAGTTTGAAGGAGGAGATACGGGCCGAATTTTGGGATGGCACGACGAGGGTGACTGGCAGCATATGGACGGCAGCAGGGTGAGCATAAATGTCACGAAATGGGGGCTGGTGTTGATGCTGATGTTGTTGTTGTTCGTCTGATGAGTGGATGATGCGACGGTGTGGGAAGCACGCTTGCGAGAAGACTGTGGTGGCGGGGCGAGAGGCGATGATGCCGCTGCTGTTGAGACGGAAGCAGGACGAGGAGCGCCGTTTTGTCGCGAAGGGCCGGGAAGAGAGGTGTCTGGAATTTGAAGAGAGTCCATGTCGTCGTAGAAGAGAAGAAAGAGGGTCGGACGTATTTACGCGAGGCGAGGATGAGGGCGAGGGACGAGGGCGGGAGTGTTGAGTGTCGCCCATATTCGGTTGGCTTTGGCTCTATTCAACGTCACGTGTTTAGATCTCACACATTCAGCTCTGCTAAATCCCCCTTCTCTACCGCGGCTTTCAACTCGCTCTCCCCCAACGCCGGAGCTACCCACTCTCTCAGGAACTTGTCTACCTGTTCCGGCGCTCGGCCGACGAACCACCGCGGATCCAATAGACCATCCAGCTCATCCTTGATCGGCTCAAAGTATTCGTCCTTCCTCACTCGCTCGATCAGGTCATTCTCCAAGCCCAATTGTTTCACTTGATATGCTGCTTCATGTGATAGCACCTATGCCCAATTGAATACGTATCAGCGATTTAGGCCCGCCGCACCAGAAGAAAATGACAGACGCACTCTGATCTTCTCGTGCGCTTCCTGTCGATCACCACCCTTCTTGACAAGCGCCATGATGATGTTTTCAGTAGCCATGAAAGGCAGTTCCTGCGCGATCCGCCGCCCAATGACCTTCGGGTACACCACCAGCCCCTCGGATACGTTTTGCAGCGTCGTGAGTACTATGTCCGCAGTGAGGAACGCTTCGGGCAGCGTCACTCGCCGATTAGCGCTGTCGTCCAGCGTGCGCTCGAACCATTGTACGCTCGCCGTCCCGAGCGCGTTCTGGTGCAGCGTCATAAGGTGTCGCGCAAGCGAGCAGATGCGCTCCGACCGCATCGGGTTCCGCTTGTAAGCCATCGCCGAGGAGCCGATTTGCGTCGATTCGAATGGTTCCTCCACTTCCTGTATGCCACGTGCGTCGTATCAGTTTCAACGCAAGCGAGGGTGGGAATTACCTTGAGACTAGCAGGAGGCGCAGATCAGTGGCTATTTTGTGGGCAGTCGCACCGAATGAGGCCAGCGGCGCGAGTACATCAACATCGATCTTGCGCGAGTACGTCTGCGATGTGACTGGGTAGGCATACGAGAAACCCGACATCTCTGTGACCAGCCGGTCTAGCTCCTCGACCTTCCACAACTGAATTGGATGCGCCTGCGGGCGTATTTGTGAAATGGTGGCGCACCTTGTCATGATCACCATCAAATAGCGCCAGAAAACTCGCTTGTGTCCCTGTCGTGCCCTTGACACCGCGAAATCCGATATCATCACGGGCTCTCTTGACGTTTCGTAAGTCCCATAGCAACTCCTTTGGGGAGATGAGCGATGGATACCCCGGACCCTACCAAGGGTACAACATAAAGAATGGACGCACTTGCAGCCATAGTGTCGCTCGCTTGCCAACCGTGGTCAGTTGTGCGGGTTGGAAGTGCGTGAACCCCAACGTGGGGAGATCGCGATACTGTCTTGCAAAAGCAGAGAAGCGATCGATCACTACGGCGAGCTTTTTGTAAACGAGAGTTAAGGCAGTTCGAAGAAAGATTAGGTCTGCGTTGCTGGGGTTCGATTTTAAGGGATCAAAAGACGGGGGAATGGAACAGCATCGTTCGTACGCACTCCGTGACATAGCAAGACGTTGCCCCGAGGCTACGTAGAGCGCTTCCGGTTGGATAGGGGTCATCGGCGCAAAGTGAGTAGAGACGTACTGGATAATCCTGGCCGCCGATGGTTGCAACCGTCCCGAACGTGTGGACATGCGCCATTACATCGTGACGTCTGATCTTCTCTTCTACTGCGGCAATCTCAAATTGTTTTTCGTCCAGATACTACTCACCATTACACGCAGCGTGGAGATCAGTACGGATGCAATGCGGCTAAGGTCATTGCGCACGAGATTTTGTTTCATCTCTTCGATCGCAACATCGGAAATGGATAGGCCGAGCTGCTTCTCGGAAATGGCGAGAGTGAGCCACAGCTCTCGCCACGTGTGATAACGATTCTGTGCTCGGGAGGTGAGGAGGTAGTACAAAGTCGTCGATGCTGCTGAATACCTTTGCGGAGAAGAGATACGCCATCTCTTTGCTAGCGTAGCGGCTGTAAGACCTTGCGTGAGCTCACGCTTTCGTTGTGTGCGCTGTATACCGACCTAGAGAGCGGCGTCTGGTACGTATCGTGCTGGGACATGTCAAAGCCTGGGCGTAACCGTGATAGCTTGTCTGATACGATAGTAGACTATATCGTAGACTGGTGACCGGACCGGTGACCGCGGCCACGTATCTGACGTCCCGCCGCGCTCAGTGCGGCCAAGTCCGCGCTCCCGGGCCTACTGTATCACTGCCACGTCATTAGACGTCCGGTTGCGAACCCCACACTATTAATAGGGCCGCAGTTTCAGCGTGCGGAGAACACATTCATGGTTCGATTGAAAACCGAGGATTCCAGACAAGTAATACAATGCTATTGTATCTCAATCACCATGTACTGTTCAGATTGCCCTCCCACTGCACCTGGCAACCGCGCCTTCATACCGGAGATCGATTGGGATTCCAGGAGCTTCAAGTCGGAGCTGTCGGCGCGAGGCTACCGCCTTGATTATCAAACGTGATCGCATTGCTGGACGCGTTGACCTGTCGAGTGTAGGTATTACCCTCGGTGTCGAAATAGTTGAACGTGTTGAAGCTAACTCCACTCCAGCCATCGCTATCACTCTGTTCCGTCCCCGCCGCGACCTGGTGTTCGATAATGGTGGTACCCATGATGAACGGCGCAGGGAGGAGCATGCGGTCGTACGCGTGGTCAATTTGCGCCGCGTTGACTAGAAGAAGGGGTTAGCAAGCGGAGGAGAGACAAGAAGCGATAATACCCTCTGGGCCGCCCGGCGGCGTAAAAATGATGAAGAGAGGATATGTGAAGGTATCCTGCAGCGCTGTCTCCCCATTGTGTCTCGAGAGGGTTTCACCAGAGGCGATCTGGAAAACTTGCTAAGAAATGAAATGAGTGCGAATCGTCACAGTTGGTCTTTTCACACAAACAAACCTGCGGAAGGGAATTTTGGGGATAGGTCTGCACGTTCCCATATTCCAGATTCTGTGTGAATACCACTTCGGTTCGCTCCCCGCTCCCAGCTATGATCTGCGCCTCGATGTGTATACTACGCGATGCGTTGACAATGATATTTATATCGCTGCCATTAGATCCCGAGGCAGTCGACAAAGCATAGTCGTCCGCCTGATATAGCGTGATATTCCCCGTAGTGGGTAAAGTCGATGAGTCGAGGTTGACTTGTAGTAAGCCGGAAAGATACCAGTTTGGGTTGATTTGGTGATCTGGTTCGGCAGAGGCGACATCAAACGTGATGTTGTGCGGCTGACCATTGACAAGAATAGGTATAAAGGGTGTGAGGTCAAGATGGTAGGTGGGCATATCTAGGGCACCGTATGAGGCGATTGGCCTGGGGAATTCCTAAGGCTGACTGAGGCACGATGGCACAACGGTAAGACATACCTCCATGCGGGAGGTACACCACTTCCTGTGGATAAAAGGGGTAGGGAAATGCAACGCCAGCAACTTGGCCATCCACCAGGACACGGACCTCCCGGAACGGTCCTTCACCTAATGTCCCAGGAGGAAAAGAGCTAAGGAACTGGTTGGGAATGTTGAAATACTAACACGACAGTGCAACAATCAGAGCCGGAGGCTTCCGACAGACGGCAAACACACCCAGAACGCGTCGAAGCTGCTTGCAGAGGCTTGCAACTCGACGAATGCCGTTACGGCATTTTGAGGAAGTGTGACTTCGATCTAAAGAAAATAGAATTTAGCATTTGTTCGGGGGGGATTCGGAGGTTCTGATGGCTCACCGAAAAGCCGGGAGGGACGGATGCTTCGTCGCCTGTATTATTAGCGAGAGTCGTCAGCGGAATAATCAAGTCCGCGCGCTGTGCGGGCGGGAATAGCGACGAGCCCGAGAAAATCGTCGCTTCGAGTGTCACTGCATGATATTTCTGAGTACTCCCGGCGAAAACATAAGTGCAAATAAGATTCACCGGCGAATTCGCCGTCGAGTCCGGTCTGGATGACGTTGTCGAGCTGCAAAATAAATGTGCCGGGTTCGGCAAAAAGGGGGATGAAGCGCGTCACGTCTTTGACGTACGTCCAGACGATACCGTCGCTTCCCAAGTTGTCTGGAATAGGTGTCGAAGATCGCCAAACTATTCGACCCGTCTTGTTCGAAAACGTCGAACGACATAACAGAAGGAAATCGACAAACTTTCAACATTGTGGAAAGTAAAAAATGCGAGACGGGGGTACTGCGTTCCGTTGCTTGTGACGGTTAAGGTTAGGGTGATACCAGCCCACTCGTTGGGGGTACTGCAACCGGTTGGTGGTCTGAAAGTGAGGCATCAACGGGGACGACAGGGAGGTACAATAACAGGTCACAGACGTGTACTGGACGATCTCGGGACTGGAATTCACAAGCATTAGCATATAGACGGTAAAAGTACTAAGTGAGAGTTGCATACTCTCCCATGGAGAATCCAAATGTGCGCCTGAGAGCCAATCGAGGTGAGTGCGTACGCGCTGAGATGAGCGCGATAACGAGACTGACTGAAGAATGGGAATAGTGCACTGGAGTGATTCCGAGTCGAGAACGAAGGGCGGAGGCTGTGCGACTTGAAAGTTGACTAGAGGATCACAGAAAGTGTAGTTCGTACACAGGAGCAACAAGAGGAGAGAAAGTAAAGATTGCAGAAATGGGATCGGCTGGGACATGGTGAACTTTGCTTGGTAGCGGCAACCGCAGGACGAAATCCAGGGCTTAACAGCGCAGGACTAGCACCATACCGGCGCACAGCAGGCTATAAATGAGTGGAAAAAATAAATAGATTGAGGGGTAGATCCACGGAAAAGAAGGAACGCGAAACGACGTTGCAAACTATCCCAGTAACCCTCAGATTCCGGGAGTCCTCCATGCGGCCATATGCTCAAATGAGATGCGTTACCACTGACGTGCTTCACTGGCATTGGAGGACACAATATAATATACATTTCAGGATTGAAGTTACAATGGCTGGAGAGTTCAACACTTACTATCAAGATCAAACGGTATTTGGCATTGAGCCCGGAACGTTGCTGGAACGGACAACGAGGCCAGACCAGGCCCCCGGATAAATGCCGAATAAGGTCGGTATGGATTTTGGCCGATTTTGGCCCGGGGGTTGACCGGAACTGGCCCAATTTGGGCCCTCATACCCAGCAGGAAGTCTGGGCGAACGAGTAGAATTAGGTTAAATGTAGTAGATTATTCAACCGCATTAATCTGATTATAAAATTGGACTGTGCTTTCGTTTTTCAAATCCATTAGAAAAAAAATAGAATACCATCAAATTTGGGTCCATTTTGTGACGAATTTTTATCTGGTTGTAAATATAGTTGTGTCCTGCAAATGTCATTGATTCTTATCAAATTATATATTATGTCCATTATATATTACAGGGTGGACTAATACACTACAGGAATGGACTGGTTTAAAGCATAGGTCCAGACCTGGGGTGTAGATATTTGCGGAGGCAGGCAGCTGGAGAGGTGAACAATGTACAAGTGTGGAGGTCCTGAGGAGAGTGTATTACTCCTCTCCCTGAGATATTATTCTTAGATAATTGTTTAGCTACGGTAATATTACGATTATATAAATATGTCAGTCTAAAGCCAGGAGAGGGATTGGCCACTGTCCGTTTCTGGGCTGAATCCCAACCACTCCCCGCTCAAGAGCAGAGGGTAGATCCTTCGGTTGAATAATATATTTTGGAATGCATAAAGGAACATGATGGGTGTCGTTAAAAAAAACCTCTGATAGAAGGAAAAAGCTACCATCAAATTGGTGGGTTTGGGTCCTTCTCTTCCTTGCAGTGAATTTGTCACACTTTACATTTCTGTTTTCAGCATGATTGCCCTTGGCTTGGGAAGCTTGCCAAGCTTGCCTTGGGCTTTGGCTCGGGACTGTGCCCATAATACTATGATAGCTCCTCGCTTCCCTTGCGCTGTATAACAGTTGTTTATTTATTTAGGACCATTTTGGATTTCTTCCTGTTTGCCACAGACACATTACTCAATGAGGTGCCTCATCAGGCTGTGTCACGCATCTCATCACATGCATCTCCTGTTTCTCTGCTGTGCATGTGAGAAATCATTTTTGGATTTACAGTGGAAGAAATGGTTTGTCATATGTTTGTCATATGTTCTCTCCAACTTATTTGAGCTGTCACAATACCAGGTGTTGTTTTTGTTGTTGGCTTGCCCTGTGGGTTTGCCTTTTGACCTTTGCGCCCATGGCTGTGCTCTCTCCTGTGAACTCCCCCTCACGCGGCACATCAGGCGTGATTGCAATGGTCTATGGAAGGATGGTCAGAGGACAGGTCCGGAGGTAGGTCCTTACTTTTCTCTGCATTTACAGCCTTTGGCCCATTTTCGCAGAGTGTGCACCAAAGCATCACAGTCTCCCTGTGGGAGATTCTACCTCTACGCTACCAGGTCTAGCTATTACTGCCTGTGCGTGGGGGAACTATATCAGGTTTGCTGTGCAATCACCCGTGGGCAGTCTGTCGCGGTTTCACCCTTGTAGGGATGCCGGGGTGCGGTCCGGATTGGGGTTCGGACCCGAACCGCACCGGACCGCACCCCGGGTCCGGTTCGGTCCGGGGTGCGGTTCGGGGCCCAGCTAGCAGGTGCGGTCCGGGGTTCGCCATTTGCTGAGTTGGTGTGGACCCGGTCTGGACCGGACTGCACCTTGGACCGCTGGCCTTGCCAGTTACAAAGTAGCGCGCGAATCTTGGCGCGAATGATTCAGCACTCAGCAGGGGTACTCTTGCTCTTGGGGTGCTGTACTCGCACGGTCTTAAAAATACAGCTAAGCATGTTTATTGTATCTAGTATTTACGGGTACTACTACATAGCGTAACTACTACTGCCTACTGCCTGCCCCACCCCTTCGTTGTTATCGTCTATTGCCGCTGCACCATACCGTTGTCGTTATCGTTGCTATCGTTGCGTTGGACTGCCGTTGTCATTGTCGTTGCTATCGCCGCAATGCACCGTACGGTCCGTACCGTTGTCACCATCGTCGCATCGCCGCGCTGCTCGCCATGCTGCACCACACCGTCGTTGTTGTCACTGTTGCCGTACTGTCGTTGCTGTCACTGCGCCGTCATCGTCGCCGTCTTGGTCACCGTAGTTGCTGTCGCTGCACCATTGTCCTTGTAGTTGCTGTTGTTGCACCGTCGTCGTCGCTGTCGCTATCGCCGTCAGCGCTGTTACTGTCGTTGTTATGGAGTCGCAGGGCATGGTGGGGTAGTGGTGTGGTTGGGGGTCCACGTGGGGCAGCGATTTCGGTGGTGTCGACGATGACGGGCGTTTTCCAGAGAAGCTGTGTAGACCTGGCAGACCTGCAATAAATGTTAGCGTGTCATAGCTTGAATGAACCAACTGTACTCATCTATTTTGGGTTGGTGAGGCGCCGTTCAAGTTGTCGGTGTCTTGTGAACACCTGCTGGTTGGAATAAGAGCGACGGCCATTAGTGGGGAGGACACAAGGAACAGACAGGTTTAGACTTACGAACTGCCGCGTGATGAAAATGTGGCGACTCAGCTGGGGCGGGGTAGGTAGCAGCAATGGGAAATACCGATGTGGGACGGAGTTCAAAGTTCAAGGACGGTACAACCTCAGTAAAACGAACCTCGGTCGAACTTCCAAATGGATCCAACAAAACCATTTGGGGATGCGTGTACCCCAAATGGCGGCCTCAAGGAGGCACATGAAATGGAATGGCCCAATGACCCGGACGATATTCCTACATCCAATTGTAAGTGCGCAATAATTGATTGACGCTTGTTCTCACCTTCCTTAGGCAAGAGCGCCCCGAGCGCCCCATCCCTGGCAGCCCAGTGGTGGTACATCTACCCAGACCACTTTGAACGCATTTGGCATCGGCACCGTCACCGCAGCAGGCCAAGACTTTACAGATGATGAGTCTGTGGATGGTACCACCAAATCTGCTGGTAAACGGCCCAGTCGCGTTCGCAAACCTACGGAAAAGGCAAAGGAAGCACTCGCAACACATCGTTTGAAGACCAAACGAAGTGTGGTCACCTCGGATAATGAAGAAGAGGCACGACCACCAAAGACAAAGAAAAAGAAGACTAGTGTCATAGCTGAGTGCGACACCGAGACTGACGAAGTCTACCCCATCGAGGAACCCCCCAAAACATCAAAGATTCGTGTATTTTCACGCGTATCTGAGGATTCTCATGACACATGTGGAAATAAAACCCCGAATTCAAATGATTTGGGTAACGCGTCAGGAGGGGAGAATGCGTCGGAGGCGAAGGGAGGGGAGTCCGATGACGAATGGCAATTTTCGCAGTTGGATGAGATGGCTACAAAAGATGCGAAGGTAAATAATCTTTCTCCCTAGGGCACTTACGAGTCGACTCACCTTGTAACGTATATTATAGGCCTACCAAAAGCCCAGGTTGCGCTCGAGCACTGGAGGAGATATCCGGCTTGCCGACCTGATAGGCATATTCAAGGATGGAGAACATCCTGAGAGTCACACGGACGCACGGTACTGTCGGCTATGCAAGACATGGCTGACCGGTAATGTTTCAACTTGTCGTACGCACATCATCAGGTAACTACTCATGGATATAAGAAAGAGTCAGTAACTGAACAACGACACTAGACAATGGGCTACTCACAGAGAGCTGTACTTGGCCGGTTGCAAACGCGAAGGGGTCAAGCCAAATGAGCGCATCATGAAAATGGTGGCGGCGGCAGGAACCAAGCAACTAGAAAAACAAGGGAGCCTGGAAGACTGGACTGTGGTCAAGGCGCCTCAGTGGTCGAAGGAGGGCTTGATGGAACACATCCTCGAGTTAGTGGTGGTTGATGACCAGGTGGAAATATCGTTCGTTTATGATACGTGACAATTGACTTACTCAACTCGTGACAAACGTAGGCCTTTTCCCTTGTGGACCGTGCGGCATTCCGTCGTTTGCTCATGTTCCAACGTCCTGGTACCAAGGATAGCGATATTCCACACCGCACAAGCGTTGCAAAGGCTGTCCATGCGAAAGCACACAAAGTCAAGGTCATGTTGAATGAGCTTTTTGCGGTGAGTATTGTTCATCGCAAACCCAAGCGCTGACTCACATTGTCTGCAGAGCGTCCCTGGGGAGGTATCAGTAACGTTGGATACCTGGTCATCACCAGCCCGTGACCCGTACCTCGGAATTACTGTGCACTGGGTCCATAGCACCAAGGAATCCCCCACAGAATGGTCGCTCCGCACGTTGCTGCTTGCGTTCCGGGAACTTAAAGGTAACCACAGCGGCGAAAACCTCGCTAATGTGGTGATGGAGATCATCAAAGCGGCAGGGTTGGAGTCCAAGGTACGTGTAGCGTCCTTCCTGGAGACGCCAATTCGTTTGATTTCGGCAGATTGGTTGTATCACGTCGGACAATGTCACCTCCAACGACAAGATGATGAGACACCTCGAAGGCAAGTTGGACACGATTGAACGCGAATGGAGAGCTTCGGAACGACGTGTGAGGTATGTGGGTCGTCTAGCATTCGGGAATACTTTCTAACATCCTGTAGGTGCCTTGCACACATTATACACCTCGGCGCCAAGCATATCGTCGAGACGTTCACTCGAAATGGCCCAACCATGGAGTCCATCACCACAATGGATGACTTGGAGGATCAGGCAACAGGCGACGTCGAAGACAATGACACCTTGTACGCATCTGGGGACACCCTCGGAAAGTTATGGGCGTTCATCAATCAGGTGCTGCAAACTTTCTGATTCTTATGAGCAAAAGCTGATAGGCCTCAGGTCCGACTTTCCCCACAGGCGTCCTCGTTTTTCTTCAAGTGTTGTGCTGAGGAAGAGCTGCCCCGTCTCGAACTCGTCAAATACGTTCGGACGCGCTGGTCCTCTATGTACGACTTACTCGAGCGCGCGTTCTTGTTGAGAAAGGTATTTCCTGTCCCCCTCTCGTTGTATCGTCGCACTGTATCTCATTAATCATCAGGGCATTACGAAGTTTATTCAGCTTGCCGACGATAGTTCACATGTCCCCAACTTACAGAAGAAGTGCTACGCTGACTTCAAGCTTACCCCTGACGAATGGGGTAACCTCGATCTACTTCGTCAAGTACTCAGGGTACTAACGGTAATTCAAATCTCTCACAGAACGTATGCTAAACCTGTAACGCAGCACCCGGCTCTCGCACAACAAGAATTCTCTTCCGAACGCGTTCCCACGGTTTCCCGCGTGTTTCCAGTAATTGAGTGCTTACTTACGGCGATGGAAGCCGCCGGGAGGGACCCAAAGTTTGGGCCGATCCGTGATGCCATAGCCGCTGGCGTTTCGAATCTCTCGAAGTGGTATCGGACACTTGATACCTGCCGTGTGTATGTAGTGTGTACCGGTGCGTCAAACAACTTGGGTATGGTTTGTAGTGTGATTGACTAATCCACTCGACAGTTCTCGATCCGTCAATCAAACTAGGATACATCATGGGGGCTTGGAGTCCTGAGTTCGTTTTGCGTACCAGAACGATCCTTGCCGAGATCGTAAGTCCAGTTGTTTCAACCTATGGTTCAGATACTGAGTATCCAATCCAGTTTGATAAATACAATGAAGCTACTGAAGACGTTAGACACGTTGTAGCCCCATCTTCGCAGAGAAGTTCGTACTACAATACCCATTCCGATTATATCCTATTGACATAGATCTAGATCTACCGAACAACGACAACGTTGGCTACGGATCGAATTGGATACAGCTGTCACTCAAAGACGACAACAACGGAGGTATCGCTGACCCTCGCAGGGAACTTAACGAGTATTTAGATTCTAAACGTGAGGCACGGAATGGGCTCGTTGAATGGTGGGGCGTAAGTGTATTCTTTATATTGTTAGGGTGTCTAACTAACGGATCATGACACTGTTAGCATAATTCCATCCGTTATCCCACCCTCTCCCTCATCGCGCGAGATTATCTCGCAATTCAAGGCTCGTCTGTCGCCTCAGAGCGTGCATTTTCGAGCGGTCGGCTCACTGGGACCTACCTACGCAATCGTCTCAAAACGGACACATTTGAGGCACTCCAGATTGTTAAGAGTGCTTTTCGAAATGGCATTCTCGATGTCGGTGATGAAGCAGCGGCTCATGTGGCAGCAGACTGGGACTTTGGTGGTCTCGTTGACATAGAAGATTCCTCGGATCCTGTCTAAATATTTCGTATCTGTTACTAGTTGTGCATTCAAGTTCCGTTACAGTACTATCATATGTCTTGCGGTTTGGCAGCCCGGGCACGGGTTTGCAGTCCTACGCTAATACCATACCTAAAAGTTTGCTCCAGTTTCATTGTCGTGAGCAACTACCGGACGAATGACAAGTGTTTCCGGCTGTTCATGTCATTCAGGCCGTTCAAGTTTCACTCATCCCGAGACACCCCAGTTCAATCTTTCGATCTTCCGTCGATATCACATCCTTCCCACAATCACTCTCCAACGGCTTCTGTATTGTCCCTCAACAACTTGGCATCGCCCTCTCCCTTCAGGAAGGTTCAGAAAATCACTCGAGCGCCCACCGTCACACAACTCATGGTCCTGCCGTTGCGTCTTTATTTTCTCCAATAGCTGCTATTTGGTCCCGCAACAACTCTCTGCCCTCCAGGAAGGCCCAGAAAATCTCTCGGCCATCCACTCAGACCGCTCGGTACGTCTTTTTCCACCTCAATGTCGATGCACCGCTAACCATGCGTATGTTGATGACAACTCCCTCACGGTACTCGAAGTGACGATCGCAGCACTCACATCCTTGATCGACCCTCTCTTCTCCCGCTCCTATCGCCATTTTTGTGTCCCCGTTCGGGCCTCCTAGCGTCACCTTTGAAACCAGCAACCAGCAAGACGAGATTAACCATCTGTATCAACACCCACTCTCCTCACTCAATATGCGAACCCGACAACACAAAGCTACCTCACCCTCTCTGTCGAATGGTCTTACTCTCTCGCAAGCCTCGAAGGATATTCGCGAAGTCCATAGCATAAGTATGTAAATGGCCTCTTCGGTGAGTGAACTCCTGACTCTCTTCATCGTCGTCATCATCATCTGTATCAACACTCGCAGCTTTTCCCCACTCGATATGCGAACCCGACAACACAAAGCCACCTCACCCCTCTCGGTCAAATGACCTTACTCTCCTGGCCCCTGCAACCCTCGAAGGATATTCGCGAAGTCCATAACATCAACACCCGCAGCTTTTCTCCACTCAATATGTGAACCCGACAACACAAAGCCCACCTCACCCCTCTCGGTCGAATGACCTTACTGTCCCGCAACCCTCGAAGGATATTCGCGAAGTCCATAACATAAGTATGTAACTGGCCTCATCGGTGAGTGAACTCGCGCCATTTTCTGCTCCACAGCCATATGGTAACTTGGTTGGGTTTCAGTTTATTTAGATCCGCATCTCCCTTCACCCAGGTGCCGCCGTCAGATCACTGTGGAATATCTGAAATCCTAATGACATTTCTCGACCCACTTTGTCAATCTCTCGTCGCCGCTGTGAGTTTAATATCCTTACCCTTAATGGACCGTCTAATTCATCTATATTCAGTGGATACGTGCAACAGCTTCCTTCTCCCTTAATGGTCCGTCTGATTCATCTATATTCAGTGGATACGCGCAACAGCTTCCTTCACTCCCCCTGTTTACCGGGCACTACTTCCTCTCCCCGCTGCACAACATCTCGCAGCCTCTCATGCGGCAACACGCACTGACCTTTCTTCTGCCGAACAGGCTCGAATCAACGCTACCCCATTGAAGACTTTCATGCACGAGGTTTTACATCGATCACGAACTTCGTAGCGTGTTTCAAACCGCGCTTGTAAAGCCTTTGTCGCGTTGAAGCCCTCCGTTCAACATCATGCCTCGTCGTACGTACACCGCTGTTACAACGTCGCCCTTTGGTCTTACCACTGCCATATCCTCAAGGTTCCACAGATGCTGACGCTGGAGGACGCGTCTTCTGACGAAGGTATGCGCTGTTCAACTTATTACCACGTGTCGATCTGATAGCTTGAAACAGCCACTGCTGCAGCCGCACCAGCGCTTTTTTGGTGTGCGGTCTGGCCAAGACGAAAAGGGAACGCGAGTGCCAGCGGACCGCCCACAAGATCAAAGCCCAGGTGGGTATGGCACGCGCAAGAATAGTGTCGGCACACCATGGCCCAGTTGATCAGGGCGGAGCGTCAACGCAAGGCCAAGAGTGCGCTGTGGGGTTTCACGCGGGTGCAAGTGCGGGTAGAGTAGCTGTAGGGCCTCTGTAATATTAAATAGAATTTTAAAGTTTTTTTTTCGATTTTTGGTGTGCGGTTCGGGTTCGGCCATGCCAGACCCCCGAACCGCACCTGAACCGCACCGGACCTCTGAGAGGTTCGAGGTCCGGCCTGAGAGCCCGAACCGGACCCGGGTCCGGTTCGGGGTTCGGGAAAAAGGGTCTCCGAACCGGACCGCACCGGACCGCGGCAAACCC
>JAKELI010000492.1:0-34601 GCA_021525025.1 Lactarius hengduanensis
CGCTACTATATGTAGCATCATTAATCACATCCCGCTACACCCGCACTGGTCTACATGTTTCGAAAACGTTGCCCAAGGGAATGCCGATTCACTCCTTCACAGAAGAGAAGCCTCGACTTGAGCCTCGAGGTGTTTCCAGTCTGTCAAACTCCCACGCGGGCCCCTCAAAGGAGGACATCCGATGAGCGGTAAGTAGTTTTCTAATGACACAGAAGAGCGGTAATATGAACAATTCTGGAAACATAAAACAGTGACTAGTAAGTCCAAGTCATCACTTCCTATCACTACTGGTAGCGGTGTTTCTCGATCTACCAGTACACGTTTAAGGGTCATGCCAGTTGACCACCCCTAATCGAGCTGATCAGTACCAGTCGACGGCCGAAGGTTTGGCTAACAGCGTTCAACTTATAAGCCACCTCCCCTACTAGTTCGTCGTATCGTCTCATTTCCATCTTTCTCGACATCGCATTGTTTGGCACTCACAGATGGTCGCGCGCGACAGTGATGACTCAGATGTGGTTTACGACGGGACCCGTTATACCCCGCAACCTGAACATACGACAGAGGCTCGAGGAGGTCAGTTGACTTTCTGTCTGGCGAACCCTATACTCATTTGTGTACCAGGAGAGACCTCCAAATTCCCTTCTGAGCTGTGGTTGAAGTACCTTGACGAGATAGGGGAGCAAGATAAAGCGATGGTCGAGAGGTACCAGAAAGAAGCGGACAGCACCCTCGTATTTGTATGTGCTGGTCCCACAGTCCTCTGCCTATATATTCTGAGGCGTTTGTTCAAGGCCGGTCTGTTCACGGCTGTCATCACGGTCTCCATTGTTGAAAGCTACAAGTGGTTATCTCCCAATTCAGGCGATGACACCGTCAAGCTACTCACCCAACTTGTCAATATCTCCAGTGGGATACCCCTCGAGAACAGCTCAGCTGGGAATGGCCAGCCGTTCAAGCCAGCGATTTCTGCCATCATGGTCAATGTCACATGGTTCTGCAGCGTCGTTCTCTGCTTGGGTTGCGCGGTCTTCGCGTCTGTGATCCAACAACAGACCCGGCAGTATCTGGTGCTCACGCAGAGACCCGGTGCACCCTACGAGCGTGCGCGTTTACGAATGTTTTTATTCAATGGCCTCGGAAAATTCTATGTGGACACAGTCCTCCAGTTACTGTCCATGTCATTGCACACGTCCATCCTTCTCTACTGCGTGGGTCTTGTCATCTATATTTTCACCATCGGCGAAGGCATCGGATTCCTCACCCTTGGACCCGTCACCCTTGGACCCCTTGCCCTCGGCTATCTCGCCATTGGCTATCTCTCAGCCTTCTACTCCATATACGGAATTGCGACATATTTGCCGTTCTTTTACTTCGATTGTCCATATGGCACACCCTTCACTGCACTCGCGTGGTGCTTCCACCACATTTTACTGTCTGGGGTTTTCTGGACCATTCGGTGTATTCCTGGACTCAGACTCGAAAAGCGGATCAACGAACATATACAGAAGTTTAGGGACGGCCTGCAGAGGACCGTCGAGCTCTGTGGCATCCAGGCACAACAATCGGTGGACGCAAATGCGCTTGAATGGACCCTTAGGGCTCCCGATGAAAAGGACAAGACCGAAAGCATTGCCGCATCGGTGCCGGAATTTTTCGACGACTATGCTCTATCGGAGTTCTATCGGGCTAATCCCACCTCCTCCTTCCGTCGCCTAAAGACGTATATATTAGGATTCTCCACAAGATTCTTCGCTGGCAAGTCGGACACAGTCAAGCGCAAAAACCCGGAGCGTCTGCGGGTGAGTCTGGAGTGTCTGTGGTGTTGGGTAAGGGTGTACAATCAGAACTCGGTGCCCTTGCCACCCCATTTCTCCCCTCCCGACACTCACCACCTTAAAGTTTGGGCCGAACAGGACCCCACTGCCGGTATGATAGGGCGATGTTTCTGCGCGTTGGTCGCAAAGAAGCTTGCAACCGACATCAACTCAAGCCGCGACTCAGGTGTTGGTGTCCACGACTCCGAGTTGGATGCGAAGCCGCGGTCCCTATCGACCATTCTAGGAATATCGAGGGAGGATGTGGACACTTATCTTCGCCAGCCCGGCGCCATCGGTCTCGTGAGCATCATCTTCATTACACCGACAATGGAGAACGCCTTGGGCACAAAACATGTACCATCGGACGTACTTGACATATTCCGAACGACTGCCCGCATCCTCGCGGAGGATATCTCGACTTCACCAGATGCAGGGCCGCCACAGAATCTGGTAGATCGCTTCAACGAGACGTATTCCAATGCACAAGAATTCCCAGCTCTTGCTCAGCTGGCGGACCAACTGAAGCCGATCAAGGAGAAGCTAGACGCGCGACGGGCCAGAGATGGTCACTTTGGCACTGCCTGACCGAATGACCGAACCTGTAACGGATCAATACCACCTGTGTTACTGCAATAGCGGTAGACCATGTTACCCTACAAAGCTACAAAGTCGCATCACGGTCATGACTCATGACTCGGACGAGTGCGTCGTACTATACAATTTCAATCACCTCTCGTCTTCTACTATGCTGCAGGCGCACGATTCACATATATCTTTCCTATCTGAACGTCTGATATCTATCGACGACCCGCTGTGAACAACATATTACTACTTCTTTACTCCGCGGCGATTAGTCGGATTAGTTCTAAGCTCGCTTTCTATACCAAGTTCTATCTATGTGTCTGAAAATAACATACTTTTATCCCCACGTCAATGACATAATCCATCTGTGTCTGCGTTCCGTGACAGGATCTTGCCGCCCGTATCACCGGATCATGATGCTGCTTCGGGGCCCTGATCCTACGTAAGTCGCTGGGCGCTCTTGGGTCACCCATTTCCCTCGTGAGGATCGACACCTCGTCCGCTGCGGCGGGAGTGCCAGCGGACGTGTTGAACATAGCTCAAGCCACGGTCTACGTCCTCGTAAATGGTCTTCGTAATAGTATGTCCGTACCCGACGTCCAGCCTAGGGACCAGCGACGATTACTGCAGGAAATGTATTCAAGTTCGGGTGTCCTGAACGCCCTGCGCTCCGATCAGCTCAAGAACGAAATGGTGAAGACATTAGATCAACTGCGAAAGATATTGGAAAAAACTACTGTATGGAGTCATGACACGATTAATAGCACGATACCGCGACGACGACGCCAACGACCATTGATCAAGGATTTGTCAGGTGACCGACACGCGACATATGACTACTGTAATTAAGATTTTATCCACCGCTCCCTCGGGAGCGGGGAGGTGTTATATTGTAAAGAGGCTATGACATTGGGACAGAGGAAGCGTAGACAAAGTGGAGCATACGTGTTGTAATAGTGCCACATAGGGCCATGTACCCCAAGGCGCCCTCAAATGGATTCGAAAAAAAAAAAAAAAAATTATCCACAAGTTATCGACATGCAAGTTGACATGAGTCGTATTGTCGTATCCTGCTGTGCATTCGGTTGGGTAGTACCATACATTTAGTTTTAGTCTTGATGCGATGATGGGACGGGAGTAGAAGACGAATAAAAGAACGAGATTCGGGTACGCGCGACGGTACAAGCGACAGAGGCCGAAAAAAAGTATTCGCTGGCAATTGCCATTACAAAATCTACACCGAAAAAAATACCACCACACCCTCACAAGCTTGATGTAGTCTGAGGGTGTCAATGTGTGCCACTACCTTCCACTTAGTAGGTATGTCGCGACCGGCTACCTGTCTTGTGTAGGGCAGTGCAACATCGAACACAACTACACTCGTTCCTCTCTTCGTCTTAGAATGGCGATTGTCCTAGTATTCCAAACATGATGAGGTGAGGTGCAAGCGAATGGTTGATATCATGTCGGAAAAGTGGTCAAGGGGTTTATAATGTATTGTAATGATGTAATTTGATGTAATCGGAGATGTGATTATAATCATTATAAACTTTCGTGAAAATGCTGATAATCGGCATTTATACGGCATTTATAATTAGCTTATAATAACATTTTCAGTGGCGGGATGATTATAAGTCAATTGTAATCCCAATTTCAATTGCGGGAATAATTATAAATTATCAAAAGATGGTTGTAATTTGATAATAAGCTGGTTACAACCGGGCCAATTATAAACCCCTTTCCCGTTTTTGCGACACAGGGTATAACAAAGCAACGCAGAGCTCCGACAAATATATACAGAACGTCTCGTCTGCGAAACCCCCGAGCGCCGAAGTCCCCTCCATCAGCAGCTATCCACTGAGGGATGGTTATTCCGTCATACCTCTTGAGTGGCAGAAATACCACTGCTCAGCCCGTCCATCACCAGATCCACTTCCTCAACGAATGTGCGTATGTGGGTTAACAGTTCCTCGGTCTCAACAACTCTTTCCGACGATTGGACACCGTCTGGCGGAGCCGGTAATCCACCCACGCCAGGGGGGTCGCTGCAGTATTTTTCGTTGACGTCAAGGGGGAAGGGTACGTCAGGGCGCTCGCCCATCCAGTGGTCCCGGAGACGGACCAGGAGAACCTCAGTGGCATCCCGGAAGCCCCAATGTGCGCCAACGAGCCCCTCGAACCAGCGCTCCGTCGAGCCATACACATACGCGACGACCCACTCCCAGGCGTGCGCCTGCGGCACCAGGTCTCCGTGGAAGATGGAGCGGAAGACGAACTGGCGGGCGCTGCGCTGGCACTCCCACGTGATGCGCTCGAACGGGTGCAGGTGCGGCTCGAGCCACGACGGCATGCGCGCGCAGGACCAAAGCGGCGCGCGCGCGGCGTGCTCCCAGCCCGTGAGCGCGAGCGTCGCGTCGCTATGCACGTCGCCGGGATGCGCCCAGCGCACGACGAAGCGCGCCATCTGCATGTCCCGGTGCCGCACGCCGAACTCCCGGCTCTGCAGTACCGCGTGCGCCGTGAACCGCGCGTCTGGCGAGAGCGAGCCCGGAAGGTAGAACCCCCCGGTGTGGTACGGTATTAGGTGGCGGAGGCGCTTCCACGTAGCGCGCGCGGCCGCGACGTCTGCGTCGCTTAGCGGCATGGAGCCCGGCCATCCCGTCTCGCGCCCGCCGGGCATCTCCTCCTGGCGACCGAAAACGCGCTCCGGGCGCTGCGCGAGAGCGAAGAGATAGTCGTGCGTCGAGGTAGGAGCTTTTGGGGGTTCCATGTATATGAGTGGTCCCTCATCGAACGGTGGTCCCAGGAGTATCGGTCGGCGGTAGCGAGCCGACGCAGCGGCCGTACGTGGGGGAGAGTCCGGAACGTCTGTCTCTGAGCAGAGCACAGGGCTGCGACAGTTGAAGAGCTTGACGAGCAGTTCTCCGAGCCTTGCGCACACCGTCGTGATTTGTCGCGGCACGAGGTTCGCCCAAATATCGTCCAAGCACTCCCCTGGGAGCTAATACATCGCAAACGAGCCTTAATTCAACCACGATGCGGTGCAGATAAGAGGGAATAAAATGCTCATACCAGCTCAAGTAAGACGACTTCTGCATTAATTGGGTTCGGGACGTTGTCGTAGTACCCATATATTTTAGGTGCGATGATCTGAGCATGATCGCGAATGATCTGGGTCATGCCGACCTGAGTGCGGATAGCACGTCGGTCACCGGCGGCGCACAGGCAAAGACGAAAGGTAGCGGTGCCTCACCAAGGCCTTTGTAGTGTATGTTGGTCGACCGCGGGGAAAATGTGCAAGCATCGAATGGGGGCCAAGCGGGACACTCTCCGGATCAAACGTGATCAGGACCATCTATACGAGTCAATCGGCGTGAATGGCGAAGAGGAGAGCCGAGAGGGACATACCTGCTCGCCCACATGATACGTGTCCTCACATCCAGTTACTACGGGGTACGGTGGCTTTCTGTCCTGAACCTTCCCTTTACCTTTTTTCTTTCCAGTTGATGGTGACGGTACAATGGTGGCATTACGACTCAGACGGCAGGCCTGCTCACCGGCGGCGGCGGCTGCAGCAAATTTCTTGAGTGCGAGAATGTCAACGTGGGGGAAAAACGTGGACATTGTTTTTGCGCTTGCGGAAATCCGAGGAGCGTTTACAAGGTCGTTTCAGTGCTGTAGCGACGCTTAATGTAGAAGACAGGAGCAGGGAAGCTGTCAAATTTCCTCGATGAGAAAAAAACTTGAGATGCTGTGCGGGATGAACAGACGAATAGTTTGTGAAGAACGTGCAGGTGAGAGGGTGACATATAGCGCCGTGGCTGCTAGTAAGGTTGCTGTATTTAAGCTGGGCAGCAACGATGAATCAGATGGTGGTAAATCTAGGGCACCGCGTAAGGTTTATTGGCTAGCCTGAGGTCTGGCCAAGGAACTGCAGTGCTTCCAGACGCTACGATACTGTATTCTTAAGGGGGGAGCGCCAGCCCTGAGAGTGTGAAGCGTCAATAAGACGTAAGAGGGGTAATACAGCGCAGCGGACTGCTTCTTGTCCCCTCGAGCTGGTGATGGAGGAATAAGTGAAGAAATGAGCGAAAATCAGAAGGTAAACACTGACCCGTGCAACAGTGAATCGAATTTAACGAGTCAGGTGCGATCCCGAGTCCATTTCAACCAATCGTTCTACTTTGTTTTGCGCTGTCCAGCCCCGAATTATGTAAGCGAGCCTGAGCAAACCCCGCTGGCCAACTGTAGCACTGGCCAACTGGTACGGGTTGAATGCAGGACCAAGATGGTAGCAAAAACGGTGTACATTCCGAGGATTTAACTTGAAGACGTTGATACGCTGTTATACGATCTGTGCCGTTATCGGCAGCATATAATGCAAGATCCAATTGGCAGATCCTTGGGCAGATCTTGTCGCAAAAAATAACCCGATCTACCAATCCGGGGCCAGAAGCGTAATCTAGCGCGATAATTGCTTTTCGGCACCGGCCGGAGCGCGGTCTACCGAGCCAAGGAGTTTACTCGAGCAGTTCACCTCACAGTACTACTAGCACCATGAACAGGATATTCGGCACATCGTCTAGCAAGAAGCCACAGACGACATTGCAAGATGTCATCACGCAGGTGGGCACGTTTCGAGCCAATCCGCTGGTTTTGTGTTTTTACGACTTGGACCGGACAGACCGATGCTCGGTCGGGCGCCATCGAGGTCAAAATTAAGAAGCTTGACGGGGAACTCGTGCGATATAAGGAGCAGATGAGCAAGTTGCGTAGTGGGCCTGGGAAGGTGGGTCCGTGCCGTCGACTGTCAGCGTGGTGCAACGACGCTGAGTGTGCCGGGGCGAGTAGGAGGCAATCCAGCAACGGGCGATGCGCACGCTAAAGCAGAAGCGCATGTACGAAGCGCAGCTAGCGCAACTCGCGCAACAGACTTTTAACATAGAAAGCACGGCGCTTGCCACGGAGAACCTGCGCAATACCATGGCGACGCTCGACGCGATGAGCCAGGCAAACAAAGAACTGCGCAAGCAATACGGCAAAATCGACATTGACAAGATCGAGGTGCGCGACTCGCGACCGGGTTTACCACCTCCTTCCCTCACCTTCTCGGGGTGACCTGTTAGAACATGCAATATGATATGGAGGAGCTGCTGGAGCAAGCGAATGAGGTCCAGGAGACGCTGAGCCGGTCCTATGCCGTCCCAGATGAGATCGACGAGGCAGATCTTGAAGCTGGTACGCCCGTTCCTGCTCTATATGATCTCGTTCCAACTCGAGGTCTATCACAGAACTGGACGCACTCGGGATGGAAGACGAAGAGGAAGGGACATCATACCTAGCGGATCTCAACAAGGCGCCAGATTTCATCGACGAAGCTCCCGTCGAAATGACCGAGGTCCGCATATCGAACTCCTAACCAGTCCTTTTCGTACTTACTTCGTGCATCGTGCACAGCAGCCGTCTCATGCAACCCCAGAAGCCATCAAGACCACTTAGTACCCAACCGCCTTTCCGGCCTGTATTTAATTTTTACACGCATACGATCAAGCGAGCATATATTCAAATGGTGTACTGTAGATCATTTCCCCGCCCTTTGTCCGTTGTGGGTTGATATGTGTATGATGACGAGACAACGAGCTACACTCCACTATAATGCATCACCTGCTGGCTTCCTTTTCTTTCTTTTGCGCCTACGCTTCTTGGGAGGGTGGCCCTCCGTGTCTTCGGGGGCCATCGACAGGGGACCGGTGAGGTTGAGGATGGGCGGAAAAGGAGATGGTTGAATTGGAAAGCCGGGAAGAGATCGTCCTGGTGATGTAGGAGACGTCGCGCCGATACCAGGCGCAGCAACTAGGTGTTGATCCGAATCACATCGCGTCAGTTCGGGAACACTGGAGCACCAACCACAACATACCGGTGTTTGACGCCTCAGAAGCGCCATCTCGAAGCGGCTTCTTCCCCTCCGGTGTATCAAGTGGGGGTTGCGTCAACGGGCCTTCGTCCTGCGCGTTATGCGTGTTGGCAGACCGCGGTCCACCATTAAGCTCCACTGTCACAGCGCCCTCTGGTAGGAGACTTTTCTTCTTCTTCTTTTTCTTCTTTTTCGGGGTAGGCTCTGCTGTCGTGCCGAATGCGTCCGTCGTCCCCTCGTCGACGACCATTCGGTCAACCGCCTGCACCGCCCCATCCGTGGCCTCCTTCATCTCCTCCGCCTCTTTCCGCCTCTTTTTCCCCTTCTTTCCCGCAGCGTCGAAGGGATCGATAATCGTGCGCTTTCGGATCGTGCCCACGCGTGACTCTTCTGCGCTGCTCTCTTCTTCCTCTCCCTCTTCATTCTTCTTCACACCCACCACGTCTGCGTGCGCACCATTTGCCATCTCCCGGGCGCGCCTTTTACCGCCCTGTAGTTTCTGCACGAGACGCACCTGCGCAGGGGCATGACTCTCTGGGAGTGGCGCACCGACGCCCAGCCTGGCAGTATGAACGGGAGATGGGGGGGAGACAGAGAAGCGCTCGCGTGCGGAAAGGTAGAATAGAGAAGAAGGGGGAATACATACCGTGGCGGCCGACGTAAGAGCGCCTGCAGCTCCGCCTCTGCCTCGGCTGCGTGCGAGGACGACTGGGTCAAGGAGCCCGATGATGCCGGTAGCCAGGACGCGACGAGGTTCTGTGCTTGTGCCATGGCGAGGTCGATCTGTGCTTGAAGCGTCTCGGTGTCGATGTCATTGTTGGGTTCCTCCATGTCCGCGCGTAGATCATAACTTGTGCTTTCAAAGGAAAAGGTATTCTGTGAGCGCTCGGCAATAAGTCGACTCAATTGACGGGATTTGTGCGTTTGGTGAGAACCGGCGCGAGATAGCCGGTCACGTGACAATGTCCGAGCTTGGCCGAGAGGTGAGCGAGAGAGATCATCTACAGTACTGTGATATGTGATCCCTTTGCGCTTTCTCCTCTATAACGCTCTCTGCTTTCTACGCTTCCGTCTCATATTTAATTAGCCGGTCTATTCTCCAATGCATCGATGGCCATTGTGACCCCAGCGACGTGCTCAAAAAGTATCAAGTGAAAAGCAGTCACATCGAGCTCCATCTACTATCCGGAACTAGACACAGCATATTGGCTGGATAGCGAAAGGAGTGGATGTGTACACGGATTGATTGGGAACGGGATAATATAAGATTGAAAAGGGTGAGTGCATCCTGCACGTTGTGTGAGAACAGCTGCGGTTAACCCACCGCATACGATGTGGTTTCTCATAGATAGATAGACCCTTTCCAGCGGTCAGGCAGGGCCCGCGCCGGACCATGTCCTTAGTGCAGACTGAAGGTCATCGAGTTAGGTGCCAGCTCAGACAAAAAAACTCACGCCAGCCCGTTCCGTGCGCGAAAATGCCAATCCATGTCTTCCAGCCCGCCTGGTAGCGGAATTGCCATCCCATCGCCGTCGCCATCGCCATACTTGCTTCTCGCCACAGAAGTCTCCTGCGCCTGCTCCACGGGTTCCATTAGTCTGTGCGTACGGCGCCGATGGCGCGACACGGGCTGAGTCTCCATGCGCGGGTCCGAGCACGGCGAAGATGTGAGAGTGCGCATGTGCATTGAGAGAGCATGTGACTCAAATGTGCATGAATAGCGGATGTCGACAGCGCCGTGAAAAGCGAGGCGTGGCGCTATGTGCACGTCGGTATCCACGCCGCGGACGCTCATTCCGGAGATTGTGTTGCAGCGTGCGCAGTTGATGCAGAGCGGGCCTATTCTGCAAGATCTACTCGTGCGTGTGTTCTCGATGCCGAGACGGCATCGTGAGGAGTGGGCAGGCTTTCCGTTGGTAAAATAATCGTTAACATCGGATGTGTTGAGGTAGAGCTATGCGTGTATCTATAAAAGTGTTGCAACACTGGACTAACAATAGTACTAGTTTCCCCGAAAAATGGCCTATCGATATGAAAACGGCTGTAATTATGACGATGATACATTATTAGAAAACCGAATAAGGAATTTCGATCTTGGTACAGTGTTAAATTTTAGCTTTATTTTGCCGCCACTCACCTTATAGATAGATGATAGGTGTCATGCAAACAGCCCACATCTGAGCGATCATGACGAAAGGCGAATGGAAAAACGTATTTGAAAGAGTCCAAGGAGGCCTCGGGTAGTATCCCATGTAGTATAGAATGTCGCAGAGTCTGGCTCAACGTCTGGCCCGTTTGCTGGCCGGGTACTATCCAAGCGGGTATCGCTCAACTTGAAGAGCCGCGGGGTTGCAGCTGGTTGGCGCCATGGAGGGTCCTGCGATTCTGCTTCCCTCTTTATTGACTCAGGCCCTGGGAGTTCCAGTAATAGGACTCTCACGAACTCTAGCCCTCTCATCATGCGCTACCACGCGCTCGCTGTCCTCTCCATCCTTTCCGCAGCGTCCTTTTCCGACCTCGCTACGCCTCCTCTACCACCTTGGGGCGACCTATCTGTGAAGCACACCTGGAACACCGTCCCGCCCAACTGGGAGACTCTTGGCCCCCCTCCTCCGGGCACCACCATCGATCTTACATTGCGCTCCAGCCCCGCCGCGACAGCGCCCTGATTGATGCTCTCCACGAGGTCAGCACTCCAGGACACCAAAGGCACGTTGTCCTTACCACTGCTCCACTTATACTTGTATTCACCTGTGCCGCTGCTTTGTGCCAGATACGGTGCTCACCTATCCAAGGAGCAGGTCGCCGAACTCATCGCGCCACGCCAAGACACGCTCAAACTCGTTCACTCCTGGCTTGAACACCATCGTGTACCTTCCTCCTCCATTTCGACATCATCACGGGGGCGGCTGGCTGACGATCACCGGCGTGTCCGTGTCCCAAGCTGACGAGCTGCCTCTCCGCATCGTACCAGCTCTACAGGCACACCGGGGAAAACGCGACCGAGGTGATTCTCCGCACTGTCAGCTACTCGCTCCCCGCGGTGCTGCATGCGCACGTGCAAACGGTCGCGCCGACAACGTACTTCGCTCCCCCGCGCAAGGCTACCGCAGACATCGCGGCAGTACCCCAGCGAAGAAGGAGCAGCAGCAGTTGTGAATGCGACGTCGAGGGAGCCCGTGAGCGTGTTACCAAGGGACGATGAACTTGTCACGCCGTCGATCGTGCGCTGGCTGTACAGGACGCAAGCCTATGAGCCTCTCGCGATGGGTTCCAATGCGCTTGGGATCTTCGGCCTTAATGATGAGTACCCGAGCTATACAGATCTCACGCAGTTCATGACCGAGTTTCGTGCCGACGCAGTAAGCCGCGACGTTCACCGTCCAGCAGGTCAACGGTGGTGGCTTCAACCCAAACCAACCCGGCCGGGAGGCGAACTGTGGACATCCAGTACACCGGGGTCATGGCCTACCCTACTCCACATATCTTCTACAGCACGGGTGGCTTGCTGCAAATTGCGAACGGCCAGCCGGCCTCCAACGACGCGTACCTCGTGTGGTTCAACCTACCTCCTTGGCTCAGGAGGACATCCCACCGACGATCAGCATATCATATAGTAATCCCGAGACGATATTCCCGCTGGAATACGCGTCGAGCTTGTGCAACCTGTTCGCACAGCTCGGTGTGCGTGGCGTTAGTGTCCTCGTCTCGTCCGGCGACGACGGTGTCGGTCCGTGGAGACTGCAGGGACAATTCCGGAAATGTCCGATTCACTCCTACTTTCCCTTCGTCTTGTATGCGTGGTGATCTCCCTGCATGTCGTACACAAGCACCGGAAGCTGCTCACCAGACCGCCTTGGTTTACAGGTCCCTGGGTCACTAGTGTCGGTGGAACGGAGCGCCACGACCCCGAGGTCGGGATGTACATGTCCGGGGGCGGCTTCTCAATGCACTTCACACGCCCGGACTACCAGGAGGACATGGTGGCCCCATTCCTCGGGTCCCTCGGCAGCCAGTACGCCGGCCTATACGAGTGGGTTTAAGTTGTTCGCCATCGTGATCCGACCCAACTTATTCGAACTTTGTAATCTGCGCAGCCCTCGGGGCCGCGGCATACCCGACATATCTGCGCAAGCGAACTGGTGCGTATTCATTCACGAAGCTCGTCTCAGCCGGCGTGAGCGGCACGAGTGTGTCGGCGCCCGTGCGTCTTTTCCTCCCCACCTGCGGCAACCTGCCTCCTCGAGTACGCAGCTGATGGCCAATGGACAGATTGTTGCGGGAATTGTCTCGTTGCTTAATGACTACCTCATTTCAACCGGCAGGCATAGGCTCGGCTTCCTCAATTTATTGCTGTACGGCGACGGCCGCATTGGCATCAAGGACGTCACGTCTGGCTCTAACCCTGGCTGCGGCACCGATGGATTCACTGCCATCCCCGGATGGGATCCTGTTCGTACGTCAGAACACTTCGTTTCCACATTAATTAATTACGATGCATAGGTCACCGGTATGGGGACACCTAGCTTTATATCACTGCAAGACATACTTGATATTTTGATACTAGTGTAGCATATGCATGAGATGTAACATGCCAGTGTGCATAATTACAGTAACTTAGGGCTGTTCACTGTACAGTATCACGGTGATGGTCGTATATTGTACGGGAATGGTACGGGTTTACTCACCAATCAACCATACCGTATGGGTAGATTGAAAAATACGTAACAGTACGGTATGGGTGAAAGGCGGTTATACGGCTGTAAGTACGGTGATAATATGCGTAACATAGGAGAGGGACTAGAAGGGAGAAAAGGGAATTACTGAGAGCGCAGCTTAGCCAGTATCTTTTCACGAGAAAGGATCAACCGCCTCTTCTCCAACATGAAAATTCTAATTGTCTCTGGTTTCAGACTCGCACGACGCGGAGAAATGGTGTCACGACCATCACGCTAGTAGGAATTATGCACACTGGCGTGTTACAATCTCATGCAAATGTTACACCGGTATCAAAACATCAAGTAGGTATTGCAGTGATATAAAGCTAGGTGTCCCCATACCGGTGACCTATGCATGTAATTAATTAATGTAGAAACGAATGTTTTGAGGTACGAACAGGATCCCATCCGGGGATGGCAGTGAATCCATCGGTGCCGCAGCCAGGGTTAGAGCCAGACGTGATGTCGTTGACTGCCATTGCGGCCGTGGCCGTACAGCAATACATTGAGGAAGCCGAGCCTGTGCCTGCCGGTTGAAATGAGGTAGTCATTAAGCAACGAGACAATTCCCGCAACAATCTGTCCATTGGCCATCAGCTGCGTACTCGAGGAGGCAGGTTGCCGCAGGTGGGGAAGAAAAGACGCACGGGCGCCGACACACTCGTGCCGCTCACGGCCGCCTTGACCGGCGAGGTGAACGTATGCGCACCAGCTCGCTTGCGCAGATATGTCGGGTATCCCGCGGCCCCGAGGGCTGCGCAGATTACAAAGTTCGAATAAGTTGGGTCAGATCACGATGGCGAACAACTTAACCCACTCGTATAGGCCGGCGTACTGGCTGCCGAGGGACCCGAGGAATGGGGCCACCATGCCCTCCTGGTAGTCCGGGCGCGTGAAGTGCATTGAGAAGCCGCCCCCGGACATGTACATCCCGACCTCGGGGTCTTGGCGCACCGTCCCACCGACACTAGTGACCCAGGGACCTGTAAAACCAAGGCGGTCTGGTGAGCAGCTTCCGGTGCTTGTGTACTACATGCAGGGAGATCACCACACATACAAGACGAAGGGAAACTAGGAGTGAATCGGACATTTCCGGAATTGTCCCTGCAGTCTCCACGGCCGACACCGTCGTCGCCGGACGAGACGATGACACTGACGCCACGCAAACCGAGCTGTGCGAACAGGTTGCACAAGCTCGACGCGTATTCCAGCGGGAATATCGTCTCGGGATTACTATACGATATGCTGATCGTCGGTGGGATGTCCTCCTGACCAAGGAGGTAGTTGAACCACACGAGGTACGCGTCGTTGGAGGCCGGCTGGCCGTTCGCAATTTGCAGCGAGCCACCCGTGCTGTAGAAGATGTGTGGAATAGGGTAGGCTATGACCCCGGTCCACTGGGTGTCCACGTTCGCCTCCCGGCCGGGTTGGTTTGGGTTGAAGCCACCGCCGTTGACCTGCTGGACGGTGAACGTCGCGTCTAGTACTGCGTCAGCACGAAACTCGGTCATGAACTGCGTGAGATCTGTATAGCTCGGGTATTCATCATTGAAGGCCCAAGATCCCAAGCGCATTGTAACCCTCCTCGAGAGGGTTATAGGCTTCCGTCCCGTACAGCCAGCGCACGTCCGATCGGCGTGACCAAGTTCCGGGGCTGTCGGTAAACTCACGGGCTCCCTCGACGTCGCATTCACAACTGCTGCTTGCTCCTACTTCGCTGGGGTACTGCCGCGATGCCTGCGGTAGCCTGCGCGGGGGAGCGAAGTACGTTGTCGGCGCGACCGTTTGCACGTGCGCATGCAGCACCGCAGGGAGCGAGTAGCTGACAGTGCGGAGAATCACCTCGGTCGCGTTTTCCCCGGTGTGCCTGTAGAGCTGGTACGAGGCGGAGAGCAGCTCGTCAGCTTGGGACACGGGCATGCCGGTGATCGTCAGCCAGCCGCCCCCGTGTGATGTTGAAATGGAGGAGGAAGGTACACGATGGTGTTCAAGCCAGGAGTGAACGAGCTTGAGCGTGTCTTGGGCGTGGTGCGATGAGCTCGGCGACCTGCTCCTTGGATAGGTGAGCGCCATATCTGGCACAAAGCAACAGCACAGGTGAATACAAGTATAAGTGGGGCAGTGGTAAGGACGACGTGCTTTTGGTGTCCTGGAGTGCTGACCTCGTGGAGAGCGTCAATCAGGACGCTGTCGCGGCGGGGCTGGAGCGCAATGTAGAGATCGATGGTGGTTCCCGGAGGAGGGGGGCCAAGAGTCTCCCAGTTGGGCGGGACGGTGTTCCAGGTGTGCTTCACACATAGGCCGCCCCAAGGTGGTAGAGGAGGCGTGGCGAGGTCGGAAAAGGGCGCTACGGAAAGGATGGAGAGGACAGCGAGCGCGTGGCAGCGCATGATGAGAGGGGGTGAACCTGAAAATGGCTAAAGGTTGTGAGAGTCCTAAATTATTGGAACCCCCATGGAAACCTGAGTCAATAAAGAGGCGGAAGCAGAATCCCAGGACCCTCTATGGCGTCAGCTGCAACCCTGCGGCTCTTCAAGTTGAGCGATACCCGGCGGCCAGCAAACGGTATACTACATGGGATACCCGAGGCCTCCTTGGACTCTTTCAAATAAGGTTTTTCCATTCAGATGTGGGCAGATGCCGTCGCCGACCACCGCACACCCTCGGATGTTCTAGACATTCCGTCATCGCCTCCCGCCCTGGATATGTTCCCTACCGGTCCGCTGTTGTCTTCAGATCCGGGTTTGACCTCAGATCCGGTTTGACCACGCATCTTCCTCAGAATCTCATCTGTCGACTTGGATGCCAGTTTTTGCAACTCCATTTGCCTTCCCTCCGCAGTTGACTCCTGCACCTGATCTTGGTACCGCTGAGGACGAAGGCAATCCGAAGGCCAATGAAAGGGATGCCCTTGAACCGCCTACGGCGATACGAAAAAATATTTTTTGTCAGTTATCGATGTAGCTATCGCGGGTTCTTCACAGCACTCTCTTGATGCTGAACATAAACGGGATCATCCATTGCACCCATCGGATGGCCAGTATCATGCCGTGTGACGCGTCCCATTATGATAGAGTACATAGCGTCTGTTGGGACCTTAATATCACCACCACGGTACTCGCGCTTTGGGATTTTGGATGTATATATAACCTCGTACTCACACCGTGAGAAATGTAGGGAACGTGAGGACAAGTCGCAAGTCCGGTTGGGATGCATGGTACACAGCGAGGGAAAACATAGAGCGATTACCTAGCTGCATGATCATACTAGCTCCACCGTAGCGGCTTTCAAAATGGTCGGTATGCAAAGATGCGGGAACTGAGGTGAATTGCTATACGGCCAAACTTACATGGCACTGAGAGACATCCTGACGCTAGATGGAGATCCGCACAAAGCGGCATTTAACACCAGATCAGGACGAGTGGAGGATGGAAACACGTCAGCGACGAGACCTGGGAAGGTGAAGTCGAAGACGCCACGTCGATTTCTGTACCAAGAGTCACTCAGAAGTATGCGATGCAGAGGCGGCGCACGTGGCAGGGCCGGGGGTTCCCGGTGCGGGCTCAAGCACGCGGCGAGGTGGGACAGCGTGCGAAAGCGTGTGTAGTGGACGTATCTCCGAGTCATTTGAGCGAGTATGGTGATGGAGGCTTTGAGTACGTGCAGGTCCAGCAAGATGCGCGTGCCGGCCCTCATGCCGGTCGATGGGCTGTGTAGGAGCCTATGCATGTGTGGTGGGTGGTGTCGGAGCCTTCGGATGGAAGCTCCTGAGCGAGCGACAGGGCGCTGGGCTCCCATCCAGCCATAATATAAGACGCGCCTTCGTGCCCAACAACATCGTCACCCTCATAAAATCCCTTCCTTCGTGCGAGCCCACAAACAGGACTTGCGAAGAGGCGATCAAATGATCGGATGGTAGACTCTGCGGGGAGGTCATCAGGTGGCAAGCCTGAGAAGAGTAGGAATCACTGTAGGATCGATGTTTGGGGCGGGAAACTCGGAATAATGGGTCCCGGGCCAGGATGTTCCGACCTGGTCCTCGCACAAGTATCATGTATCATGCGATCCATGCGCCGGTCGGATGCTGGGTAAATGGTGGTAGAGGTTGCAGAGGTGAGTCTGACGAGGGGCCTCAAGGCGTCTGCACGCACCTTTCTAACTCTCAAGCTTAAGCTTCGACTGTGGTCCTTGTTGAGAGTGGCCTTGAGCTTCTCAATCGCATTGGTACGGAGGTAGGCAAATGAACGACGAGGACATTGTGGGAGAATCGTGGGAAAAAGTCAGAAGCCTATGCTGCTTTCGACTCATGGCTCTCACTGGCAGAGGTCTTCGCTTTTTTTTTTTTTTTTTGAATCCATTTATATCCCGGCTGGTAGGCCGTAGGCCCAGACCGGACGCAGCGTGAACAAGCTACACTAAGGGGGGTTCGTAACGCTGAGGTGCTCCCCGGCAGTAATACATTGCAAAATTACTGAGGAAGGTGGGTAGGTAGACCGTATCAGAGTCTTCGCATTGTAGCCCCTGCAATGAGTTACGAGAGCGAAGCTTTGAGCGCTTGCGGTTCGGCCGACCCCGTGCTTTCTCAACTGACTGAGAGCAGTCGCCCTCAACACGGTCCTCTCCATCGCAACTCACGTCAAAGTATTCAATGTTCCAAGCTTTCGAGAATGTCGATGCAACCGAGGCAGATCTGGGCACAGGCAGAGGTACCTTACTCCCACTTGGCTCTGTCATCACCGCTCTCACCTGCCACAGGTATTCACCTGTATCCACCTCAGTCAGCGCCGACTCAGGAAGCACGGGGGATGTCCAACTTTGTCGATGGTTCAGGGCCCATATTCTCAATGTATCTAGAAATGGCAACCGAAGAAGACAAGAAGATGGCCGAGAGTTGGAAAGCGGATGCGGATGGGATTCTCATATTTGTGCGTCCCCATCTTCCTACTACTTCACACCGACTCATCTCTCACAGACCGGTCTATTCTCCGCTGCTGTCGCATCGTTGATCTCAGTGTCCATTCAGGACATTCGACCAAACCCACAGGACACGTCCAATTTCTATCTCGCGAATATCTATCGCACTCTCGCCGACCCTGCAGTCTAACATTTCCGATTCCCTCCCTACTTCCCCGCCCCCATTTTCTCCACCTAACTATGCAATTTGGGTGAACGCGCTTTTGTTCTTGAGCTTGGTCATCAGCATCAGCTGTGCTCTACTCGCGACGTTGCTTCAACAATGGGCACGAAGATACCTCAAGGTCACTCAGCCTCGTTACAGTCTACACAAGCGAGCGAGGATCCGCGCGTTCTTTGCTGAAGGGGTTGACCGGTTTCTCCTTCCGTGGGCAGTTGAAGCGCTTCCGACCTTGTTGCACGTGTCCCTGTTCCTGTTCTTTGCCGGTATCTCTGTATTCCTATGGAACGTCGACCTGACCATTTTCAAGGCGGTGGTGTCATGGATCGGGATTTGCACTGTTCTGTATGGGTTCATCACATTTTTCCCGGTCTTTCGTCACGACAGCCCTTACAACACCCCACTTTCGTTGCCGGCGTGGCACATTGTTGCTGCAATATCACTTGTCACGTTTCGTGTCCTTCAGTGGTTCACTCTTTCTACGGTCTTTTGTTTTCCGTGCTTTTGTTTTGGACCCTTTGATCTTGAGCGTTTTGCCGCAAAAGCCTTCCGTCGCTTTGAATCCTTGGAGAAAAGTTGTCGCAGATTGCTCTTGCAAGGCATGCAGAAGACGGTCGAGAAAACTGCTCTGGATTCACCTTCGGAGATCGACACTCGCGCATTTCTCTGGACGTTCGACAGTTTGGACGAAGACCACGAACTCGAGCGCTTTTTTTCCGCCTTACCTGGCTTCCGCAGCTCAAAAGTTGTCGACGATCCTCTGCCCCGTCTCACTGAAGAGCAAAAGGAGAAGCTTTCGACGGCATTAACGGGGTTGTTTCATCGTACGTTCTCATCAGATCTGCTTCCGGAGTCGGTCAAACATTGGCGAGCTATCATTTGCGCGAGGGCTCTCGATCCGGCTTTGTTTTCCTACGAATATGGTCGGCTCATGAACAATATCATGTTCTCAAACAAGTGTATGGAACTGCAAACGAGCAAATTTGGTTGTATTGTGAGGGGCTGGGGCAATGGCGGAAACCAAGGCAATTCGTTGGTCACACAAGCTATCCTTACGAGCATTGTTGCGAGGGTGCAACGGCGCGATGACTCGTGGTTCATTCTCGCCTCAAGTGCGTTGGGCGTCCCGGAATCCGTCCTTCGAGACTACGCCGCGAATAGCCTGTCGCTTGCCATTTTGATTCACGTCGTTCGCCAGCAATTCGACCATTTCAGGAAACCATACTGGCCTTCTTTCTGGTTCTTGGACGTTCTAGAAGCAGCTTCTAAATTCGATGTGCGACGTACATCACCTGAACTGCGAGACAAGTTCTGTACTCTCTGGAATCAAATCGTTCTCCACGTGCAGTATGTCGACGATCGTCGGATGGCGTCCTGGATCCTCGAACCGATTCGCAACATTTACGTGTCTCTACATCAAGATACCGATTCTACGCCAACACGCTTCTCCGGCTCCACGCGCAATTGGGGCAACCCACCCTGGTATCCGGTGTGCAACATCGCCGGTCATATTCATGGCTCTGCCCCCATTACCTTTGCTCGCACTGCCCTGCGTGATAGTGCTCCGCCGGTCTCCGCTTCCCTCGCCAGTCCCGATGCACCTTCCTTGACTATGCCCGCCTCGCTTCATGTTGTCGAAAACCTCACGGACGTGCCACCGTTCGACGACTTCCGCCCCGCTCATCAGACAACTATCGAAAGCCTCCGCAGTCCTGTCACCTCACCCGATCCAGCCCCTGCTGGCGCAACACAGGACGCCGTCAACTCGGGTGTAACAATACCCCATCCCACTCCCGAAATTTCCACATCCCCTCTTTCCCCTACCTCCTCACCCGCTGTCGTTGCCCTTCGGCACAATGAAGACCCCATGGCACCTGACCCCCCATCTTCAGCTTCTTATAATCTAGCTCTCGGCAATATACTTCCTACAGGTGCGCTGCTGTTTTCACAATGATTCCGACTTCTCACCGCCTTTCTTAGAATATCATCGTTCGATCATAGTTACTACTACTCCCAGCGCTTCTCCGGGACTGACCCCTGCACCTGATCTGGGTGTTGCTGTCGAGGACGTTGGTAGTCCAAAACCCGATTTGCGTAAGGAACGGGACAAACTTGACCCACCCTCAGTGAATCGTGAAATCCTTGCAAACACTATGGCTACCCTAGATCTTCCACCACAATCCTCAGTCACTACCATCGATCGATGACTTGAACGTAGCCATCACGAGTCATTCACTGAAGGAACCAAAACCGGAGCGTCTAGGAGATCCTCCGCATCCGTCACTGGCAGATTACCGGTATGATCTCGTTTAACCTCTTAGATGTTTGCGGTGATAGGATACATATTCCTGTTGGGCCCTCGATAACACCATACTGATACTATCCAATTCTTTCCTCATCATATGGTGTGTATATCGTCTTATTACGCAATACCAATACCGTGGCGAAAGATGTGTATGCGAAATTTGCGAACCCCAAGCCACATCGCTATACGAGAGAATATCAACACTTGCGCGACTGACGTCCAACCCACCGAATGCATTTCCCGCCTCGATCTGCAAGATTCTGGGAACTCGAGGCTGACTTCGAGGATGGAACAGGGCCTCTCTTCATCCTTCGTGGTGGTAGACGAAGGGGACAAGGTGAGTGGGGGGCAGACGCGGATAGTAACTTTGCCTCGTAAGTTGTGCTACCTTTTCCTTTCTTGCATCAATCTCAGCCTGAGGTTGATGGCTCAGTCAATCCTCCGCTTCCTCATAGCCTTTTTGTTCGCGATTCGACCAAGGTATCTATCAGACTTCCGCGTTCTCTTTCGCCAATATCTACCATGTTCTCGATGATCCTCGGGCGCACGTCCATCGGCTCGAATTGGATGTGCTGCATTAACACCACCGCCGGCATCTGGCATCTGAGGCGGCAGACGACCCGCAGGCACGTCCCGTAGACCCACCCCTCGCCCGTGAGCGACAAATAAGCCTTCGGGTCCAAGAGACCGGAACACTCACAACGGTGCCTAAGGCAGACCATCGAACCCGCTCCGTAATTTAAAAAGTTCACCCGACGCTCGCTTCTTCATCGCGGATGCGCCTCCACCTATTTCCCGTAAGAGGCGGCAGACGTACCCGTTGGGCGGAAATACTGGCGTGTAGAAGCGCTCTGCGAGGTCCCGGCCGTCCATGTCCGCAATTGCCTGCACCGTCTCAATCATACTTCGGACTCGGCAGTGCTGCACCGCTGAGGTGAGGTGGAGCGCCTCGTCGGCGACGCTTCTGTCCTTCATCAGCGCTGTATGGCATACGGAGAGGAAGGCTAGTTCGGGAGTGGGAAGCCGGGAGCGCACGAAGTCAAGGAGTCTGAGACGATCGGCGCTGTGAAGGTCGGACGAGGCGTCGAACGGTCTCCCTAATTCCAACACACAGAGGGCCGCGGCGTAACGATAGGCAACAATTCGGCAGCAATTCGGTCGCATGCGTTTTGTTTCTGGAGAATCTATCTGTAATAGGTAGGCATAGTAGAATAATAGGTTGAAGAATCCCTGTTGCACGACAGTATTGACACGAGAGCGTCAGGAGAGAGAACATTGGCACACACCACAGCCAGTGCCCTCGCCTGGACCCTCGATATTCTCAAATTCGACGAAACCTCTCTTCTATGGAACGTCACCTCGCCAAGATGTCTGACCACCTCGACCACAAGCATCTGTCGAATAGATAATGTGCACGTTTCAGTTCTAGCCTACCCAACGATATGTAAATTGCGAGCTGGGCGGCCTGTATTTCGTGCAAAGTACGGCGAAGAACCCATGTATGTCGCGTCAAAGGCGAATGTCGTGAGAGACCTCGACACAGCACAGCCAAACAATTCCGACCGCAGCCCGACTGCTATCACCTTTGCGAGTCGCTTACTTTGGCTTCCGTGGGAGCATGACCGTGTGGCACCGGTTGAGACGTTGCGCGGGTGGTAATGGGATCCGGTGCGAAGACACGGGGAGCGGTGAAGAGAGAAACAAACGCGTTGCATTATCGGTCAACGGGGTATCTGGGCCAAGATCTGGGCGGTAGCAGCAAAGGAGGCATGTGCATGGAAGCGTGTGATTAAGTAGATACGTGGCAGGCTAGTAGAGACTGGGCGAGAAGTACGATGTGAGAAGCACTTCGTGCATCTCGATCGAAAAAATGGGGTTTTGGTGTCCAAGGAGAGGTCGCGACCGGGCGGGTGGGAACGACCCGAGACCGTGACGTGCCGATGAGCGATTCAATGAGGGCACCAACAAACGCCATTTCGTCGACCCTTGGCGTTTTGCGAAAAGAAAGTGGTGGGCGGGCGAAAAAAAATAAAAAGACATGGGTGGACAGGTGGCGGGAAGAAGAGGATGAGCACGTGCCGCCCTATCCTCTCGCGTAAAGACTATGCTCTAAGCCTTCTGCCCTTCGCTCATTCCTCGCTTCGCCTCAGACCGGCTAGTACTGAGCGCCGCACATCTTCGGGTCGTCTAGACTTTCCATCGTCACCTTCTCCCACTCCAATTCTCGACGATATGCTCCAAACAGGTCTGCTGTTATCTTCGAACTCTCCCGTGACTAGACCTGCTCATACATCTTCTCTAGAATCTCATTCGCCAATTCAATGGCTGTCTTCTGCACCTGATTTGGGTGCTACTACGGAGGGAGATGGTAGCGCGGAGGTTTCTCTGCACAAGGAAAAGGATGCCATTTACCCCCTATTGCTGATTCGCGAAAATACAATGTTCACCCCAGAGCTTCCATCACAGTCGCCGTCACCGCAATCAGTCAATGACGTGGCCATCGCGGGTCCATCACGACGTTCTCTTGATGCCGAGCACACTGGAGATCTTCCGCACCCTTCCCGCGGCCAGTACGATATTGTGCAGTGATATTGTGTGATGCATGCTCTTGTCCGGTAGAATTTGATTCCTCTTGACCTTTCGATATCGTCATTCAGGGAAAAAGATTTGGTGTATATTTTCCGAATGGTGTGGCGAGTAAATGTAATATGAGTGAGAAATCCGAGGTTATGGTAGTCTGTGAGCTATGGTGACTCGGATACCTACGCACTTTAACCGTGCGTAGGAGTGCGTTCACAGAAAGGCGCTGCACTCATTCTCCTTCATTCCTACCGCCCTCCCGCCTCTCTGACTGTTCTGTTTATCGACGAGCCATGGCCATTTTGACCCCAGTGACGTGCTACAGTGACAAGAGACAACGGGTGAAATCGGTGCTCCTCCAACGATCCAGAGCCAGACACAGCACATTGCGCAAATCGATCGAGAACAGAACATGAGACCTAGGTGGAAAGGCGTGGCTGCCAGGCATGGTGAAGGTGCGCCCGTGCAGTGTCGGACCGTGCATGCCCCTAGTACTATGGGCTGCAAGCCACTGAAGTTTACAAAAAAAGACAAGACAAGTGGATGTCGATAGCTGGCCGTGAAGAGCGAGGCGCGACACTAGGTCTGCGTTGGCGGACACGCACGTGCGCTAAAGTTAAGGCGTATGCGTCGAGGCAGAGCGCAATGATACTGCAAGACTTATTCGTGCATGTGCGGTTCGGATGCTGACACGGGGTGATGCATCAATGGGGTTGGGAGAATGCGAGGCTCATAAGGGCCCAGGTGCACAGGGCCTAGATTGGAAAGTGTGTACTGTCACCGTGATATGAGAACTGTCACATGTCACATGACGTACTGTATTTTGTAACTTATCTTCGTGAACGTGAAATGCCCACAGACAGCCCATTTCTCTTGATCCTTCTTCGCACATATAGCGCCGGACGATATTTGGTCAATATTAATGACTTCTGCAGAAGCGTTGGAGACGGTGCCAGTCATAGGGCACACATGCGGCGACCCTTGCGTACTGTGCACCTGCAGTTCGATCGACCCTATGTATGGACGGCCTCATGGCGCTTTATAGCTCGCCAACTAGAAGGTTGCGCAGTCACTAGTCACTCTCAAAGCCCTCCACTCCACCCCACAGCACCCCCCGCTGCATTGTCTTCAATGTCCAGGGCTCTTCACAACCCTATCAACGTACGCGACGAAGGAATAGGTACAGCTACCTGACCCCACTTGTTGTATTTTCGTCGTTCTCACCAACTGCGTGTATAGGCAGCGACCAGTACCCACCCCAGTCGGCGCCTAATCAGGCACCACACGGAGTGACCAACTTTGTCGATGGGTCAGGGCCTATATTCTCGATGTATCTAGACATGGCGACTGAAGAAGACAAGAAGATGGTCGAAGGATGGAAAGCGGACGCTGATGGAATTCTCATCTTTGTGCGTCCATACCTTCCTACTCTGTCACACCGACTCATCTCTCACAGACCGGTTTATTCTCCGCTGCTGTCGCTTCGTTGATCTCAGTGTCCATTCAGGATATCCGACCGAACCCACAGGACACTTCCAATTTCTACCTCGCAAATATCTATCACACTCTCGCTGACCCTGCATCCAACATTTCCACTCCCCCCCCTGCATCCCCGCCCCCATTTTCTCCACCAAACTACGCAGTCTGGGTGAACACGCTCTTGTTCTTGAGCTTGGTCATCAGTATCAGCTGTGCGCTACTCGCGACGTTACTTCAGCAGTGGGCACGAAGATACCTCAAGGTCACTCAGCCTCGTTACAGCCCACACAAGCGAGCAAGGATCCGTGCATTCTTCTTCGAAGGCGTCGACAAGTTTCTCCTTCCATGGGCAGTTGAAGCACTGCCCACTCTGTTGCACGTTTCCCTGTTCCTGTTCTTTGCCGGCATATCTGTTTTCCTTTGGAACGTCAATCTGACGATCTTCAAGTCAGTGGTGTCATGGGTCGGCATCTGCACCGCTCTGTATGGATGCATCACGTTTGTCCCGATCTTCCGTCATGACAGTCCATACCACACCCCGCTTTCTTTGCCAGCGTGGCACATTGCTGCCGGAATATCGTTTGTCACATTTCGAGTCCTTCAGTGGTTATCTTCGTCGCTCTTCTTGCATGACAACGCCTCCCCTCGCTTCAAAGAAAGGAGGATTAGTTATCGCAAAATGCTTTTGCAAGGCATGCTCAAGACAGCCGAGGAAACTGCTCTGAAATCGCCACCGGATATTGATACTCGTTCATTTCTCTGGACGTTTGACAGTTTGGACGAAGATCACGAATTGGAGCGCTTCTTTTCCGGCTTACCTGGCTTCCGCAGCTCGAAAGTTGTCGACGATCCTCTGCCCCGTCTCACTTGGGAGCAAAATAAGAAGCTTTCAACGGCATTGACGGGTTTGTTCGACCGCACATTCTCATCAGATCTGCTTCCGGAGTCGGTCAAAAATTGGCGAGCTATCATCTGCGCGAGGGCCCTTGATCCAGAGTTGTTTCCCGGAGAATACCATAAGGTCATGGGTAGTATCATGCTCGACAACCAATGTAGGGGACTACAAACGAGCAAATTTGGCTGTATTGTGAGAGGCTGGGGCAATGGCGGAAATCAAGGCACTGGATTGGTTACACAAGCTATCGTTAACAGTATTATTGGAACGGTGGAACGGCGCGATGACTCGTGGTTCATTCTCGCCTCAAGTGTGTTGGGCGTCCCGGAATCCGTCCTTCGAGACTACGCCCCAAATAGCCTGTCACTTGCCATTTTGATTCACGTCGTTCGCCAGCAATTTGACCATTTGAGGAAACCATACTGGCCGTCTTTCTGGTTCTTGGATGTTCTAGAAGCAGCTTCTAAATTCGATGTACGACGTACATCACCCGAACTGCACGACGAGTTCTGTACTCTCTGGAATCAAATTGTTCGCCACGTGCTGGATGTCGACGACCATCGGATGTCGTCCTGGATCCTCAAACCGATTCGCCACATCTACGTGTCTCTACATCAAGATACCGATTCTGCCCCAACACAGTTCTCCACCTCCACGGATTGGGATCCCATTCTGGCTGAGCCATCGTCGTATCCAGTGTGCAAAGTCGCTGGTCATATTCATGACAACTCTGCCCCCACCACCTTTGCTCCCACTATCCTGCATGATAATGCCGCGCTCGTCCCTTCCATTGCCAGTCCCGCTGCGTCTCCCTTGTCCGTGTCTTCCTCACTTCGTAGCATCGAAAGCCTCGCCAGTGTTCTACCGCTTGACAACTTCCACCCCGTTCGTCAAAAAACTGTCGAAAGCCTCCGCACTTCTGCTACCTCACCAGATGCAGCCATCGCCGGTACAATACGAGACATTATAACCTCGGGTACATCAATCTCACAATCCACTCTCGAACACTCCATATCTTCCCCTCCTCTTTCCCCTACCTCCCCACCCGCGGCCGTTTCTCTCCGGCAAAATACAGAACCCCTGATGCCTTCCGTTCCACCAAACCTCCCATCTCGAGCCTCGTCTAGTGTACTTTCTACAGGTACGCCGCTGTCTTGACTCCTGCCAATAACCCCTCACTGTCTTTCCTAGAATCCCGTCACCCGATAGTAGCTACCGCTGCACCCAGCGCTTCTCCGAGACTGACCTCTGCACCTGGTCTTGGTGCTGCTGCCGACGATGATGGTAGCCGGAAGCCTGGTTTGCGCAAGGATAAAGATGCTGTTGACCCCCCCTCAGTGAATCGGGCGATCCACGGACACACTATGTCCACCCCATACCCTCCACCAGAATCCCCGTCACAGCCGTCTGTCACCGACTCGGACCTAATCATCACGGGTCGTTCACCGAGGGGACCACTGGCAATACCGGAGCGAACAGGAGATCATTTTCCGCATCCTTCACAGCCAGATCACCGGTATGATATCGTTTAACCTCTCAGATGTGTGTGCGATAAGATACATATTCCGGCTGGGTCCTCGATACCACCATACTCATACTATCCGATACTTTCCCCGTCACCTGATGTATGTACATCTGTAATTGGGCAAATAGGTTTTTTTGGGTTTCACAACCCAAAAAACCGGAAAAAACGCCGAAAACAAGGCACACTTCAATACTTGGTGACCCAAGTCCATTTTTACGGAAACCTGGAATTGCGACAAGTGTGGGAAAGTAATAAGCGATTGATGTGAATGGTAAAACCTAGTACTTTTTTAGAATAGTAAGGGACTGTCAATTGAAATATAATAAATAGTAAATAAATTTAGACAGCCTTGGAGACGGCAACTAATACAAAACACTAGTGGTCCAAGTCTCTGATTATTGAGTTTCCAGAGACCGGGAAAACGGCAAAATACGCGAATAACCAATGATACACGGGAAACTAATATTCCCAATTGCTGATGCTACCGTCAATATCCGTGACGAAATATCTTTCCCGCCCCTCGATTTGTGAGACTTTTGGGAACCCAAGGCTAACTTCGAGGACGGAACAGGGCCTCTCTTCAGTACAGTATATACATCGCGATGGTATCATCTGATCTATGACTGCCCGCGATTCACATACCACCGCTGGGCGCTCTTCCGATCAAGAGAACTCACCTCGGCCGATCCGGCGGGCACCACCCCCCCGATCGACCTTTTCACTGGAGATGGGGACATGCCTTACGCGTTATGCCTATTTCTCCAACAGACAGGCGCGGCCTCAACACCGGAGGCTGGGGCGCAACCCCCGGCTGACCATGGATGACGCAGCTCTGGACCACACTCTGGACGACCCTGCATCACGCAGCCCGTGTAAGTTGTCTCGGCTTCTCGGTTACCTACTTTGTCTCAGACCGATCGCAATGTATACCTCGCGTTTCACGCTCCCCTTTAACCGGCTTCCTTGGAAGGTGCCTTTCTGATCCTAGATACTGTCTCGGATTATTTACCCTCTGTCCGCACGTGGGTCCCAGCCTACTTTAATTCTTCTCTTTAACTTTCGCTCTCTTCATAGAGGCGAAGACCGCTCTTGTATTAATGTACTACCGCGGAATAAAAGTGGTTCTAAAAAAATAAAAAATACATCGCGATGGTAGACGAATGGGACAAGGTGAGTTGGGGGGCAGACGCAGATAGCAACTTTGCTTAGCAAGTGGCCCTTGTTTCAAAGTTTCTCGCATCAACCTCAGATTGATGGCTCAGCCTGAGTCCATTCCCCGCTTCCTCGCAGGCTTTGTGTTCGCGACTCAACCCATGGCATCCACCAGACCTCCCGGGCCTTTGCTGCGCTCTCCGAGCGCTCGGTCTCCCACTTTCCCCTGTTCATATAATGCACCCCATTACTTAGCTTACTTTCCTTAGTATATAGCTCATGTAACTACAACTTTACAACCCAGATTCTAATAGTAGAGTTCTCCCCTCCAATTTCGGACTTCAGAGCTCAGTGCAGTTCCCCCCTCGCGTTCCTCAGTGTGCCGCACTTGCGCGCGGCCCTAGCGACTCAAGCGCGACGCGTTCCTGACCCCAGCGGCCACTCATACGAAGTTTCGCGCTGCGCCGACACGTGCGTGACCATTTGCGACCACTTGCAACCAACCGAGCGCACTTCCTCTCCCGACCTCGCCGCACTCGCGCGCGGCTCTAGCCCTTCGACACCGACGCGCCCGCGACCGCCGCGGACCCGCATACGACCGCTCGCGCCCCGCGGAAGCCTGCGCGACACCTCACGACGCTTCACACCCCCTAGACCCTGCGCAACTCTGACTGTTTCCTAACGCTTAGGGACAGTTTAGTATATCATCTGGTGACCACCGCAGGGGGTGGAAGCATATTTCGTCCTTTGGCCTCAAGAATCCTTTCTGACCGCGTTTTTCTTCGCTTTCACTCACCCTTCATTCCTCCGCGCTTTCCAACTCTCAAGCGACCCCCTGTGCCACGCTTAGTCACGCTTCACCTTAGGACCCTCAAACACCATTCCCTGCGTTTCCCCTTGCAACGCGCGGCGTCTCCTGTCACCTTTAGCACCTTGTGGCTTTAGCACACGACCAGCGGACAGCACCATACAACTTTTCCGACCACAAGCGCCCACCGCGGAAGCGACCCAATTCAGCAGCACCCCAAGCGAAACCACGCGATGCCATTCCAGGACTTGCCGCACCGACGCGAGGACAGCGCGCCCGTCCTTGACCTCTCAGACCCACGCAAAATCCCACGCTATTTTGATGACATAGAGTTCTTGTTTCTGAAGCACCGCGTCTCAGACGACCAGGAGAAGAAGCGCGCAGCAGTGCGCTACCCTAGTGTAGCAGTAGAGCGACTGTGGAAGACCGCACGCGCATTCAGCGATACTGCGCGCTCCTATGAAGACTTCAAAGCGGAAGTCATTGCGCTCTACCCGGAAGCGATAGCAGCGCAGGAGCACACCCTCGCAGATCTCGACGAGCTTGTCGTGCATCGCGCGTGCACACCAATTCGCTCAGATAGGGATTACCACGGGTTGGCAAAACCCGTACGGGTCACGGGTACGGGTCACACGGGTACGGGTACGGGTAGCCATTATCCAACCCGTGCAAAACCCTTACCCGTGGCACGGGTACCCGCGGGTTTTCACGGGTTTTCCAACTACCTATCTCTCAGGTGTGAGGCTGTTTTTAACAAGGTTTTTAACTTTTTCTGACTTTTTCTGTATCGGATTGCCTCCGCTGTCATCACAGTCATATCCGTTCACCATCGATTCTCAACGCACCTTCCCCGTCCCACCCATCTTTCCTATCCGGATATCCTTCCATCCACACCCACACATTCTGAGTCTTGTTCTGACTTATTCCCAGATGGAAGCCAAGCTTGCAAGTATGAATCTCAAATCGCCCGGACTCAAATCTACCATGCCCGGTTCCCCAATTTGACATCCGCCCGCACCTTCAATACCAGCGCCACGAATCGCCAATCACTCGCCTTCGACTTCTCTTTCTCTTCCCTCTCTCCATTGACAGATGCCGCCAATACCGTTGGCAACGACGCCGCGGCCACACTCGCCCAACAGCGCGCCAAACTCAAAGCCGCCAGCAACGCCGCACATCGAATTTCTGCGCCGGCGCTCGCCTCGAGCAGTGTTGCGTTAGGTCCGTCCTAACGGTGCTCGACTTGAGCGGTGACAGAGTGGCTTGATATGCGAAGGACGACTTAGCGGATATGGATACACGTCCTGAGTAGGAACGTGATCGATGTGAGCACTGGGGCGAAGTCCACCAGGCGTATACGTCGTCGAGCTATCTGCTCTACAAGAGCCAGACGCACTAGCAGACAGAGAGAGAGAAGGAGACAGACAAGAAGGGAAGAGACGAGAATTGGACTGATGATTCAAGAAGACCAAGCTGGAGGCTCGGTCTTCGTACTGCTAGTCCTTTATACAATTGACGAGGAGCTTTGAAGCTCCTCCTGAACGCGAGGTACCCTATGGCGATAGTAGCTCGAACCCTACTACAACTATCCTAGGACAAGTCACGAGTCCGATGCGATATACATGTGATAACAGCCCTAAGGCTGACTGAGACGACTGTCCCTGACTAATACTAGGGTAGTCAGAACCCCACGAGTCCGCAGTCCGTACCGATGAGTCGGATCGCAACAAGCAGAGAGTGTGGGACATGGGCAGGGGTCCTCGGCCAGGTCGCGGAGCGGGACAACTCCCCCACACAAGAGATATCCATCGAGCCCAGGTCATCCCGTCCGCAGAGTACCGACTTCTCTGGCCTCTCCGCTGGCTCTGCCTTCCGCTCCCCACGCGCCGATGGCAGTGCCGCTCCCGGCGGTCTCGATGGACTCTCCCCTGCCGTCTGAATCGGCGACACCTGGGCCAGCATGGTGAACACACCGCTTCTCCCAATGTTCCAGAAGACGTCTTCCAACAACAACAACGGTCAAACAGTCGACCTTGCCGCGGCCAAGTTACTTTACTTATCTCGCTCACTCACCCCTCATTACAGCATCAACTTGAATGGCAACGACCACTCGTTTTCAGGTACTTTTGGATCTGGCTAAGTGTTTTTTTTTGGGACTCCATTGGCGTTTTTGCTGACTTTATGGTACGCAGGCCTTTTGCTCCTCATCCACCACCATTCGACGCGGCCATTCCCAGATACTGTCAAGACGCTTCGCCAGCGACAAGGCGATTACGACGAGGCGACCACGACGACCTCGATCTCGATGGCCACGAGACGACCTCGACAACGGGATCACAATGACTGAGGCGATGGCGATGAGGCGACCATGACGACTTTGGCAACGGCAACAAGGCAGTCGGGGAAACTGTGATGAGGCAACCACGACGGCCTTGGCCACGGCAATGAGGCCACCACGATGACCTCGGCGACACACCACGACCATTCGACCTGCTTTTGTCACCCACGCGGACATTCCCTAAAGCTGTCGGGACGCATCGCTGACGATGATCGCACCGCCGCGGCACCGGCCACTGACATGTCTCTGGTAAGAGCAGTCTATTCCGAGTACCACTTTCACTGACTTTTGTTACATCATACCGGTGACAATCACCAACACTTGAGGCGACAACAGTGGCGACAAGGCGACAATGACGATGACGGCGGTGGCAGTGGCAACGGCGACAATGCGACGATGACGACAATGGCAACGAGGAGGCCACGATGGCCACGGTCGCAATCACAATGAGGCACCGCCGCCGCACCGGGGACAGTGACAATGATGACGGGGTGACGAGGGCAGCAACGTCGACGACGGCCGTGCAATGGCAGATTCATTTGTACTATCATACTAACTTAGTAGAAATATATATATATATGAGATTGTACAGAGCGGGTTTGGAGCGGGTACGGGTAAACTGTTCAACCCGCCATCAACCCGCCTGACCCGCCTGTACCCGTAGTGATGGGAAAGTTCGGTTCGGTTCGGTTCAGCACCCTTTTGGCCGAACCGTGAACCGAACTTTCGGTTCGGTTCAGGGTGTTTGGCCGAACCTTGAACTGAACCCTCAGGTTCGGGTTCATATCAGGTTCAGTTCGGTTCAGGGAGGGTCTGAACCCGAACTGAACCGAAATGACAAAAAACGAATATTTTGCTTACAGTAATCATGCCAAACGTGCAGGAGTCACCAGCTAAGTGTACCGCAAAAGGCGTATTAACACTTTTGTGGTAGAACATCAAAAACAATCCCATTAAAGTTGCATCTAAATCTAACTACTACTGAGTTGCGGGGATTTATAAGGCTACTATATGTCATCCGCATCACTGTCAACACCCTCTAAAGAGCTCCCAAGGGCTTGCGTAGTGGCCGAAATGTGCCCATTTTGGTATGCACTCTTGAGGAGTTGAAGGCTTTCAAAGACATTTGGCCGCAAACGATTTCTCCGTGCTGAGTCAGTAATACCCCCACTGCTGAAAGCACGCTCAGACGGGGTTGCCGAGCCCTGGATCGCAAGGTAGTCTCTTGCGATCCGCTTCAGAGTCGGGTACCTGGCGTTGCACTGTTTTCATTGTGTAAGGATCTGCGTGTGCTCAGAGTGAAGAAGCGACTTACCCCCCACCAACCAATGATATTGGTTGTCGTCTCGGCCCCAGTCTTGAGGTATTGTTGAAGCTCTTCACGAGGGCCACCAGCGGTGTTGTGTTGCTGTTGATACACCTGAACAGTGTCGCTAAGGAAGGAGCCACCGTAGCGAAACGGTGGCTCCTTCACGGAAGGCCCATCTGTATATTACTCAGTACCGAATATGTTACGATTTGACCGCTTTCTTCTTCTCCGCTCCCTGTTCCCTGTACGATACGTGATTTCCGCGGGCTTCTCATTTCTCACGCGCCGCTTCGTTTTCCTTGATTCCACTTACGCACCACTCGATTCGAAGGGTAGTTTGCGCCATCGAAAACCACCCCACATTTCCGAGTTACTTCCGTGAGCACATGACTCCGCGCATCCTTATCTCACTATATCCGGATTCCCCTTTGTTCCACTCTCGAGCAGGAGGCTCATTATCACGTCTTGTGTTTGGCCTGACCAAACACTCTGTACTACTATATAAGGTCTCGTATACCTAGCTGTACGGTAGACTTGACTTCTTGTGTAATACCACACTATCTGTCTCACGATCCCGAGTGAACTCGCCATTGCGCTTGAGTTAACCTGTTCGCTCGCCTTCTGCGCTTGAGCCTACCTTAACCCCCGCTATTATCCTTGTGTCGTGGGAGACCAAGTGATACTTGTGCATCATCATCTCCGGTCTTAACCGACCCACGCCTTTCCGTGACCCAGTACGACTTACGAAGTACACGTCGTACTTAACGCCCCTGTGGTGGCAGTTACATTAAGTCAAGTCTCTCACCGTGGCGACTACCAGTCGAAGCCGAACGCAGTTCAAACCCGAATATATTCACCGTCTTAGTTCCGACGACCTTTCTGACCGAATCAAAGGAGCTGCGGTCTGGGGAGAACACAAAGGAGTCGAAGGGTATTTTATCTTCGACCAAACCACCAAGTCCTATCGACAGATCCATTACCTTGAAGACAAACGCTTGTGGGCGTTCATCGACTACTCCCCCAGCGAAGGACAGTGGTACACTATCAGCCCCGTACCCACCACTTTGAACGTTGGACCTCTGAAATCGTCCAACCCATCAGGCATTGACATTGATCCTCCCAGTGATCATTCACCCAGTATTCCCATCCCTACAACGAACCTTCCTTCAACCGCATTCCCCTCATACGCAATGGCCCAACCAGCACAAGCCTCAGCTAGTACCACTCTTACAAGTGGAGGAATAGCGGGAAGCATTAACCCAGTACCACTGAGCGGAGGAGGAGGAGCCCCAGTCCCACCAAGTGGAAGCGGGGGAGCCGCGGTCCCACCCAGCGGAGGAGCCCCGCCTGGCAGTGGCGGTGGCGGTGGTGGTGGTGGTGGCGGTGGCGGTGGCGGCGGAGGTGGCGCTGGAGGAATAGTCCCACCAGCAGGAGCCGCAGGACCCCCCCCACCAGGAGGCCACGGACGCCTAGGAGGAAATCCACCCCCAGTGTTTGACGGGAATCGAGAACAGAGTCGCTCGTTTCTCCGAGCATTTGTCATCTATATGGGGATGAACCCAGACGTCGAACAATTAACAGTCCCATATAGACGAGCGATGACCCTCCTCTCATACTTAAGGGGGCCGCTTGTCGACGACTGGGTAGACGAACAAACTACGTGGCTCAATGACCAAATAACCGCGGGTGTCAACCACAACGAAATAAACCTATGGGACACGATCCACACCCGTTTCACACAAGCATACACCGACACGGCGGAGCAAACCAGAGCCCGCAAAGCGCTCCAAACCCACAGTATGAAAGGAGAGGACATTGATTCCTACATCGCACAATTCCAAACGCTGGTTACCAAAGCAGGATACAACCCCGACGAAGCCACCACCTTGGAGATGTTCCAGGACGGCCTTCCAAATCAGTTAGTAATCAACGCCATCCGTTTCCAACACCCCATTACATGGGATGAGTGGAAAGCGGCCGCACGGTTACAACAGGCTGAATATCTGGTTCTCAAGGACCGGCTCGGAAAGAGCAGAACTCCG
>JAKELI010000493.1:0-34567 GCA_021525025.1 Lactarius hengduanensis
CTGTTGCGCTGTCGTAGTCGTCTGGGTGTACGCCGAGATAGGCTGAGTCACGCACGTCACGGGTCCCTAAAGTGTGCATTTCCCAATTTGTGCCCGGCCCGAGTGATCACCGCAATCCGCAGTCTGAATTCCTTGCTTACTGAATCACAGCAACGACAACGCAGCAACGCACCCGATGGAGCCTCAAGGCCTCAAGCTCAAGCTTCAAGCTGTACGCACCACCGACCGCCCCCAGTCCGGTTGCGTCACCCGGGCCTCAAACGACGACAACGACAACGACAACGACACAAGGCAGCAACCTTGGCAGCAACATCGATTCAACGACGACGGTGGGCATGTTCAACTCGACAACGTCCAACTCGACAACGGCGACAGCGAGGTTGAAGACCAAGCGACGAACGACGACAACGACAACGACAACGCAAGTCACACAGACGACGCAACATACAACCCTGTAGGTAATCTGGGGACACGACGACAGCGGGGGGCAGTGACGCTCTTGGTGACGCTGCGGCGGTCTTTGCTAGTACTACAAACGACTCGGTTATATTTAAATTGTTCAGTAGTTATCTAGTAGTAGCATAGTAATAACCCACAGTATAGGGCAACTGCGTTGTCCCTATACCGTGGTGTCGAAGCGTACACCGCAGGTCTGACGGTATGACCCACGTCCTTGCCCGCGTTCCCTGCCGCCGCCGCCGCCGGGGCCACGCCGGTTGGAACCGGTTCCAACCGCCCACAACCGGTCGCACAACCGACGACGATCGGTCGGTCACGGTCCGGTTGTCGGTTGTGCTGAGACGGTAAAAAGACCAACCGGTCGGGGTTTCGGTTGGTGCCCAAAAGGGGAAAAAACCGGACCCAACCGGACCTGACATCTCTAACAACAACATTCTCATCAAGGACGGGGATCAATGGAAGGGAGCCTTCAAAACACCACTAGGCTTATTCGAACCACTCGTCATGTACTTTGGGCTAACAAATTCACCATCAACGTTTTCCCGCGCAATGTATCGCATGCTCAGACACCTCCTCGACAAATATCCCGGAGAGCTTTACGTCTACATGGACGACATTTTAATCGCGACCACGGATGATCTTGCTCGTCATCGAGAGATCGTCAGTGCCGTACTCGACATTCTACAACGCGAAAGCTATTTTTTGAAACTAGCAAAGTGCGTGTTTGAAGTACGCGAAATCGACTACCTCGGAATGACGATCAACCGTGGTATCATCCGCATGGGAGCGGACAAAGTCAGCGGCTTACGAGACTGGCCCCGGACTCTCTCCACCGTACGCCAAGTACGCAGCATGCTCGGCGTTCTCAATTACCAACAACCGTTTATCCCAAACTTTGCGGCTATAGCACGACCTCTGAATGCACTCCTCAAAAAGGACGCCCCCTTCCACTGGACGTCTGACTGCACCAAAGCTCTGACTACACTCTTAGACATTGCCACAAGTCGGCCTGCACTGAAACAGCCCGACCCGACCTCACCGTACGAATTGCAAACTGATGCTTCAGTGTTTGCACTCGGGGCCATCTTGACGCAGCGCGATAAGCGAGGAAAAGCTCAGGTTGTCGGTTACTTTTCGCAGTCCTTCAACGACGCGGAACGGAACTACGACGTTTATGATCGCGAGTTTCTAGGTCTTGTCCGTGGACTCGAACACTGGCGCCACCTGCTCGTTGGAGGTCCCCATCCGGTTACCGTCTTCACAGATCACGCAAACCTCCTACACTATCGACACCCGCAACGCATCAGCCGCCGCGTTGCCCGCCTTGTCAACGTCTTAGCTGATTATGACCTCCGCCTCATTCACCGCCCTGGGTCCTTGCTGCAGGCTGACGCCCTCTCGCGCCACCCGTTGTCGACGCCTCTCTCCGATATCCCGGACAACGACGACGTCCTTGTCCTTCCCCCATCTATGTTTGCCTGCGTTATGGCGGTTTCGTCTCTTGATGATCGCCTCCGTCTTGCGCAGGCGGCGCATCGCCCTGCTCTCCTGGATTTGGTCGCTCGGGGCACGCTCACCCGCGCGGACTCTCTTTTTTTTCGCGCCGACCGCCTCGCCATCGTGGACGATGTGGGCCTTAAGCGGGGGGTGATCTCGCTATTTCACGACGTCCCAACAGCTGGGCATCCAGGTATAACAAAAACACTGGCTGCAATACAGGAACACTATTGGTGGCCCCGCATGAAGCGAGATGTAACGGAATTCGTAAACGGTTGCGCAATTTGCCAAGCTAACAAAAACCTACCGGGTAGACCAAAAATACCGATCTATCCCATCACACACGAAGAACAACAGTTACCATTCCAAACAATCGCACTAGACTTTATTACAAAGCTTCCGAAATCCCGCGGGTACGACACCATACTGACGATAACGGATCAAGGTTGTACAAAGGCCAGTATATTCCTGGCTTGTAACGAAGCCATGGATGCGGTAGGAACGGCAGCATTGTATCTCAAGCATGTACTCCCGCACTACGGCCTACCAAGTAAAGTGATCTCGGACCGAGACCCGCGATTTACGGCGAGAGTCTTCAGAGAATTGACGAAGAAATTACAAATCGAACAAAATATTAGTACCGCATATCATCCACAGACAGATGGACAATCCGAAAGGACGAACCAAAGATTGGAGCAATACCTTCGTGTCTTCAGTAATCACAACGACGATTGGGCGGATTGGTTATCGATCGCGCAGTATACCCTGAACGCTTGGAAGTCGGAAACGACGAAGAAAGTACCGTTCGAGATTCTCTTCGGATTCACTCCACGAGTCCATCAACCCTGCGAACACCCGCACTAATTCACGAGAGGCGACAGAGAGACTGGACAGACTCAAAGAAGCACGAGAAGACGCCGCATCGGCCATGAGGGCGACGCAAGAATCTTGGGTTCGGGAATCGAAGCACGAACAATATGCGGTCGGACAAAAGGTATGGCTTGAAGCCACAAACTTGAGGACGACGCACCCGACAGCCAAGTTAGCGCCACGGCGGTATGGACCGTTTATGGTGGCACAGGTCGTTTCGAAAACGTCGTATCAGTTGGCGCTACCAACGCAGTGGAAGATACACAATGTTTTCCACGCTTCAGCTTCTAACCCCGTACCGTGAAACGCAGATGCGCGGAAAGAACTTCGAAGAACCCGCTCCAGATATTATCGATGGGGAAGAAGAGTGGGAAGTAGAAGAAATACGAGGAGAACGCCGGACAGGAAAGAAGAAGACATTACAGTTTCTAGTCCATTGGAAAGGATATGCTGATGCGTACGACAGTTGGGAAACTGAGACAGACATTCACGCACCAGATCTCATCCAAAGATATAAAGAACGAAAGAGACTAACACAAACTATCAACTGCCTCTCCATGGATCCTCTCGTCCAACCTCATCCCCGTCATCCCCCTCAGCATTATCTCGTCACTGACGCAGAACTACCCATTGAAATACGCAGGGACATCGATCGCCGCGTCAATGACTGGGCTTGGGTCGCTGCCGACCATGACGCCCGTGCGGACACGCCAACTACGAGGCAAGACTCGATCGGGTACGCCACATATCAGGAGACTGACGGACGCTGGCGCCGTCATTCCCGAGTTCGAGCTAGAAGACGAGAGCGTCTAAGGCGCGAGAAAAGAGAAGAACTGGCTCAGACCGCTATCAGAGAGTACGGGATCTATCCCGACGACGTCCCGGAGCCTATCGAAGAATCTATCGAAGAGCTGCCGCGACACGCCGCAGAACCTCCGGCGACAATCTCTGTCCACAGCGACAGCGTTGCCCCGCCCGCAGAAGAACCGAACCCAGCCGAAGAAGCTCATGAAGAATGGAGGCAAGCTTTCCGCTCACCTCCCCTACTGTTACTGGCAGAGCCAGCGCCTCCGGAACACCCGGGAGGGGGTTGGAAGATAGCACGACGTACGGAGCCTTACGCATTCGACATTCTCTTCGAAGACGGTACTAGAGGACCGGCACCCTATATCCGCTTCGCAATCAATCAACGCGACCAACCTGTAGCTCTAGGTACGGAAGGCAGAGGGAAGCCGCAATACTACAAACCGCTCTACGCAAACCCCACGCCTCCGCGGACTAACGTAGGCGTGGCGCCAGGTAATTCACTGGCATTATTTACGGATGGGCATCCCGCGAAGAACGACGTCGATAGGGCTATGGCTCTGATTTCAGACCCTGGAGCTGTTGCCGACATTCATCGATTCAGACTCTCGACTTGTCGCAAAAGCGAACTGTTTACACGAATGAGGGAGCTGGACAACCTCTGGAACGACTGGCTGGCGGAGGCCGAGTCCATCAATAGACGCATTCGCGAGGCCAATATCACCTCTCGCATCTTTCCATTTCTACCGCAGCCCTTGCCCAGAGGACTCGACACGTTCTATATCGAAGAACCGGGGTCGAATGACCGCAGATTCCGGGCCCATCTCGACGTTCTCGAAGGTATAGCCCCATGACCAGTTCCTCCTCGACCCCCTCTCCGCAACCCTCTACCACCGCCCCGCATTCCCCCGCTGCCCTTCACTCGTCTACACGGAGAAGAGCCGCGCGACATCCTCTGCTTATACTGTGAACAGGGACACGCCTCGAAAGATTGCCCGCGGCCGCACAAGTTCTGCCTGCGTGGCACTCGGTGTTTCGTCCCCAGCCGCCACCCGCGTTTCGGAGACCCGTGCACGCACCGCACGCCCGATTCTCCCCCTCCGACCTCTCGTCGCTTCATACCGTATGACCGAACTAACACGACACGACGTAGGTCTTTCCCGAGCACAAGGCAGGAAGGCGAGACGCCTTCGGCTAGTGAGGGGGCTGTGTCACGATCACGTGACACGTGACGTGGCTTGCCAGCGAAATCTGCCAGCGAAGAAGACTGACGCGTCCCAGATCTCATACGCTTACGCGTTCTCATATATCAGAAAATAGCCAACGTAAATACCAGTTTGTACAAGTATAAGTACGAGGTCATTGTGTCTGTAGTAGCCTTGTCTAAGTTTTGATAAATCCCAGCTAGTTTCTGCTCACTGCGAGTCTGAACGTCGCTTCCTCTTCGTCAACTCTGTCGACTTCACTCTCTGGCTTAATTGCCTCGTCGTTGTCACTCCAACTCTCAGCCCGAACCCTTGCCCTATGGCACGAACGATCCGGCTGGATCGTAAAGATAAGGGAACACGAGGCGTAATCCATCAGAATCAAGGCACAATCGATGCAGGCACGTACGAGTCATCAAACATGAGGCATTCTAGGTCGGTCCAGGCACAAGATCATCTGGAACCATCTGGTGCGGGTCTAGCCAGGTCACATGCCAGGGTCACATGATGGGCGTTTACGAGAGATCACGTGATCTACTCCCAAGGCTTCTGAGCGCTTCCAGGGTGGTAGTAATAGTCACGTGACTCAGCTTTGGTTGGTCGGGCACTCTCAGCCACAAGCCTCATAACTTGGGTTTCCTCTTCGGCAATATCCGAGGGACTTCTTCTCTTTGCGGTGTTCTTTGGGGTCTTGGCGGGTGATCGGGGGACGGTCGAAGGCAAAACCGTAACAACGTGTGTGAGCATAACTGGGAGTGGATCTGGTAGGAACAGAGTTAGATGGGAGGGGATGTTAGCAGCTTTTAGGCGACAGTCCAGGCCACATGCCAGTCCCAACCAGTCCTGCCATTGTTGCTCGAGGTCATGCATGCGACCGAGCAGCTGCTCCTTCCATGCCGTGGATTTGCGGAAGTGGATGACATCGGCGCAGACCCCGGGGTCACCAAGTCAGGCACACACCAGGTTGATGTCGTGACGGGACACATGCTGGGTGTCGTACAGTGCAAAGCTGTCGTCATTCAGGGTATGTTCGTCCATGGGTTGCAGGTTGGTGTACAAACCGCAACTGTATGCTGGCCATCCTCATCAGGAAAACCTATGTTTTTCTTTTCAGTGCTTTTCACACTTTTTTCACTTTCCTCAAGTAATAAAAGTACACTTAGTGGAAAGTACCCCCTACTTTCCAAAGAAATCCCCATGTCTTTCTTAGTGATTTAAGGTCCGGTCTGGTCCGGTCTTTACCTTCCTAATTAGGCAACCAGGACCGGGACCAGTCCTGATTAGTCAGAATCTTAAAAAGACCGGACCAGGACCGCTATGGACCAGTCCTAGTCGGTCCTAATCAGTCTGGTTGCTGTAAAAGACCAGTTGCAACCGGTCTTTTGTTGCAATTTGATATGACTTGTCATCGTGAGCCAGGAATTGTGTGACATTGATAAAAAACATCAGTAACTAAATTTAGTGGTCAGGAACATTTGATAAATGCTCCAGTTTCACCAATATCCCCACTTCAATCCTTGATTAGTTGGTGAAATCTCAAGAAAGTGATTGTTTTAACTGTAACTCAGTCAAATCTTGACTGATTTGTGTGATTATTTTTGGGTTTTGAAGCTAAGATACAGGCACACTTACCTAACATGGTCACGTGATCATTCCCAGTTGCAACTGGTTGTAGACCGGTCTTTTGTGGTCTTTTTGTGTCCATGACATGCAACTGGAACCAGTCTTTTTTGGGCCAATTGAGTGCAACTGCAACTGATGGTCCGGTTGCAACTGGTCCAGTCCCAGTCCAGTCCCAGTCTTTTTTCGGTCCTATGGACCGGACCTTAAAACACTAGTCTTTCTATTTACCTTTTCTCACCTTTCCACAATGCTTTCTGAGAGTGTACTTACTTTTCTTAACAATTAGTGAATGGCCTGGGTACTACTAACTTGAACCCTTGACGAGGGCTACCCATACCCAGAAAACCCATACCTGCAAGGGTACTAGGTTCCCGCGGGTATGGGTTGGGGGTTGACAGGTATTGTATTACTGTACCAGTATGGGTTACTACTACCATACTACAGCACAAAGCATAATATAACTAACTATCTAATATCGTTGCCATAGCTCTCCCCGCCATCGCCTTTGTCACTACCACTATCACCAGTGTCGCTGCTGTCATGGTCGTCGTCGATGCCACCGCCGTCATGATTGTCTTCGCGTCGCTGCCACTGTGGCCGTCTTCACATCGCCACCATGGCCATCTTCGTGTTGTTGCCACCGCTGTGATCATCTTTGTTGTCAACAAATGTCAGCGCGTAAACTTAAATGGACCAATACTCATCTGTTACTAGGTTCTGTGGGGTCACACTGCTGGCGGCGTCTTGTGAATCTGGGGAAGTGCACGCTGGTTTGTACAAGGGTAATAGAAGTTAGTGGAAGGTACAAGAGGCAAGAGGGTCGGACTTACTACTAGCTTTGATACCGTAGTGAACCATGTGATGATCCAACCCGATGAAGGTGCGGCTCAACCAGAGCCGTCTATGGAGGAACGGGTAACTTTAGTACTACCTGAAGATGGGGTCGTTGGCATGGGTGGGCTGTGGAGCGAGAGGGGGCATAGACGTACTGTCGAGGGGTGTGAGCTCGCGCCGCTCCTTTGCGAAGGCGGGCTTCAGGGCCCACACTGGCTGATGATAGAAATGTGGTGAGGACGTCAAGCACGGGTGCAGGGATATTGTACTTTGTAAGGGTTGCAAGAGGAGTGAGCAGCATGCGCGCGACACTGAGTGCAACGTTCCCCCAGCTGATGATGGAGACGTGTTCTGTCTCACGTAGCGGTGGTGGCACAGGACACGTTGGGTGTGTGGTGGCATGTCCGACTCTGAGTACGTCACCACGTGTTTGCGTTCGCTGAGACATAGGGTGGTTCGGAAGTGTGTCATTAAGGGGAAACTTGAAGGTGGAAGAGAAGACTCAGATTGTGAAGCCAATTCAATACCACTACCAGAACTACAGGATCTCGAATGAGTGGTGGTCAGCGTACTTGTTTACATAAAAATTAGCATATGAATCAAGAGTGTCGGTGTTAGTGTTGGTTTGGTTTGGTTTGGTTTGGGTCTGGGGCCATTTTGGCCAAACTGGAAACCAAACTGATTAGAATTTGGCCAAACTGAACCCAAACTGAACCAAACCAAACCAAACCATTCCAAACCATTTCAAACCGATTAAAAATAAGTGTTTTAAATTGGTCCTTAATCAGTTCGGTTTGGTTCAAACTTGGTTCAAACCTGTCACGACATTTCCTGTTTTTGGACTGACTTGGCTTCGGACTGACCCTCGGACTCGTGTGCACGCTCGGTGAAGCCCGACTGCGACTTGTAGTACTCGGACTCGCGCGCACGTGTGGTGAAGCCCACCTGTGACTTGTAGTAGACCCGACTTGTGCACGCCTTGCGGTACCTTGTAGCCCGCACGTGACTTGTGACTTGTGACTCGTACCCTGTAGACTCTCCACTTGTACCTGACAGCTTGGCAGTTTGTACCCGATGTCATAGCCTAGACCTGACTCGCCTCGTGTACGCGCGTGGTAGATCCCGCCCATAACCCTAGACCCTGACACATGACCAGTATTGTGGCTGGCACGTCACGTGATTCATGAAACCTTCCAGAACCTTCCATCCCCGCCCTGTACCCTGACCCTGCGCCCTACGCGCTGGCAGACCCTTGACCCTGTGCGCTGGCCTTACTGCCAGCGAGGAGACTCTGTACATTTATGGCGCTGGCCCTATTGCCAGCGAACCGTGACTCCCTGTATATAAGGCTCAGTAGAATGGCTTGTAGTCGCCATTCTAGTTATCGTCATTCTCCTGCCACTCTTGTCCCTTCCTCTCAGCTTGCCTGTGTGCCAGCTCCCTCTCTCACTGTCTTCCACCTGAGTAACCCTTGAGGGACTCGCAACGTATAGCGAGCGGCCCAAGACAGGTCAGCCTCTCCTCGTCGACAGGAGCACCACCGTCACACAAGAGCCTGCGCATCGGTATCCTTTCTCGTCCTTTTCCGTCGGTTCGGCTGCGCCCCCATCCTCAACCCGAAAACGTCCCGGCAGGGACGTGACAAAACCACTTAAGGAACCACTTAAGACCTTGGTTTGAGGCAAAAAAACAGTTGATTTTGTTCAAATTCATCAGTTAAGACTTTGTTTCAAATTGTTTGAGACCAAAAACCATTGATTTTGGTTCAAATTTGGTTTAAATTGAGTTTGGTTTGGTTCAAACTGAGTTTGAACCAAACCAAACCATTTATTGAGCATTTATAACATATTTTTAATATGTTTTCTTAATCAGTTTGGTTTGGTTTGAACCAGGTTTGGGACCCCCAAACTGGAAACCAAACCATTTGGTTTGAGCCAGGATTCTCCAAACCCAAACTGTTTTAAATGGTTTGGGTTCAGTTCAAACCTGGTTTGGGTCAGTCTGAGACCAAACTTCCCCAACACTAGTCGGTGTAAGAGAAGTGCTTCCGAACATGCTCCTGACCGAAGTAAGGGAGCAGGTGGACTGCACGGAAGATGGTGTTGATATGTATGACCGCCAGATGCAGTTTCTGGTCCCAATTATATTCTCGTTCGACCAGCCACATACCTGTTGCCTCATCCCTGTGCCCACTATCGTCGGAGAGAGTATACCACCATATAAGCACTGTGGGAAATGTTTCCCCACTGTGCTCGAGAGAGAAAATTTGTAGCTAGTTCTAGTAAAAAAAATGATGATATCTTTAGAGTACTCGTTTCAGATGAGTACTCAGACTATGTGAATGAATATGAGTACTCGCGAGTACTTGCAGCTCAAGACAGGTTGTCACGGTCACATGACCCGCCACGTTGCAAACATCTCAGATAGGAAGGAGGTTCTTGGTATCGGATCTGCCAGCTCGGAAGAAGCTGCCAGCGAGGGTTTGTCTCGCTGGCAGCCACATATTGTCCTGTCTCGTCACGCTCGTAGGAAAATCGTAGTTAACCCACAGTACCTGTACGACTCGTATAAATACGAGGTAGACTAGCTTGTATTCGGTAGCTAGTCTTTGAATCATTCTTGACTCGTATTCCGTTCGCCTCTACTGTCCACGAGAAAGTACTACAACCCTCAACCTGAGCCCTTCTCAACGACTTCTTGAAGTCGTCTCGAAGCACTCGGCTATTTCCGACCAGTGCCCCTTGGGCTGACGACCCATCAAGGTTGTAACATGGGTACTCGCGCTGCGACGAGTCGAGTATGAGTGGCCCTTTGGAGATTTCCGACGAGTACTCATACTCACAAGTATAACTCATTGACATCACTACATGCAGGCCACCTCGTTGACGCCTCGTGGCACGTCGTTTCCTCAACCTGTCACATCTACTTTGCACACACGTTCCCTCCCATGACCACTTGACTAAAGCTGAGTTATTTTCCTTTTTATTCCTGTTCCTTATTCATTCGTGTCTTCATGGGCCCACCTTAGCTGCTGCTCCCCCAGCTACCACTGCCCCAGCCATGGCCACCCACCTCAACATCCCATCCCCTCTCCAGTGGCTGCCGCAACCTCGTGTCACTGCCACATCACTGTCAGTCCCTACTGCCACAACACCCCCACCCCAACCAACGCCCGCACCGCAACTGCCACGTTATCGCCACATGGGTCCCTGCCACCACCGCCACCTCGCTGCCACCCCAACTGCCCCCGCTGCCACCCCAACGGACACCCACAATGCCGTGACCGCCACATCGTCGCCACGTGGGTTCCTGCCACCACCGCCACCTCTTGCGCCACCCCAACTGCCACCGCCGCCACCCCAACCGACACCCGCAACACCATGACCACCATCGCCACCCTGGTCCCTGCCACGCCATAAGTTCGCTGCCACCCCAGTTGCCACCGCCACCCCAACCGCGCCACCTTAGCAGTCGCCATCTCAGCTGGTCTAACCCTACAGTAGTACTAGCCCCCTGTATTTATTTAAATGCCAATATTATTGTTATTATATTATTGTTATTATTCATTATTGTGATGACAAATCTGGTGTGACTGTGACCTGGTGTGACCTGACAACCATGGTCAGCTAGAAGTCAATGAATAGTCAATAAAAAGTCAATGAAAAGTCACTTGACTTTGGTCTGACTTATAACTGACTTTCCTTGACTTAAACTTGACTTTGGAAGTCAAAAAATAAGTCATAATTTAGTCAATGAAAGTCAATGACTTTGCCTGACTTTCCCTTGACTGAAACATGACTTTGCTAGTCAAAACAAGTCATAATTTAGTCAATGAAAGTCAATTGACTTTGGCCTGACTTATGACTGACTTTTCCATGACTTTGTAAGTCAAAAAATGTGTTATTTTAGTCAGTGAAAAGTCAATGACTTTGGCCTGACTTATGACTGACTTTTCCATGACTTTTCCATGACTTTGTAAGTCAAAAAACATGGTATTTTTAAGTCAGTGAAAGTCAATGACTTTTACATGACTTTTGTCTGACTTTCTTTTTTACTGAGGGTCACATGAGTCGTTTCAACTGACCTGACTCAGCTACTGCATCGACTTGTGTCAACCAAGTTGACTTCGAGATGGCAAATTTAGGTCTGTCTCTGGCTCAGCAGACTGAAATGCAGTACGCACTGTAAACACACTGGCACTCGTGCCCTTGAATACAGATATAATAGTTTACAAATTAACTACTACTGCCCACCATGTCACTGTCTCCGCTGCCACCTCATCGTTGTCATCATCTTCATCAGTTGTGTTGTGGTCGTTGTTGTTAGTGCATAACATGGGTTTGTAAACCCGTGCAGGTATGCGGGTACCCAGTATGCCAGGTATGGGTCTGGGTCAGCCATGAGGTACCCGTGCTAGACCCGTACCCACACAGCGGGTTTGGCGGGTTTTGTTCAAAGTCTACTAGAATAAGAGTCACTACTACGATTACATTTTACTACTATGCTATGGGAAGTCTATAGTTTGACTACAGCTACAGAAACCTGAGCCCCAACTCCATCTAAGACAGGCGCAGGGTTTGAGGGGTGTGAAGCGCTGCAAGGTGTTGCGCATGCCTCTGCGGAGTGTGAGCTGCCACACATAGGTACGTGATGATTGAAAGTGTGACACTGATATCGAAGGTCTAAGGCCGCGCATAAGTGCAGCGTGGTTGGGAACGGAAATGGGTCGGTTTGTTGCAGGCGGTCGAAAGTGGTTGTGCAGGCTTCAGCACAGCGCGAAATTTTGCAGAGGTGGCTGCCGGTGTAAAGAATATGTCTGGTGTAAGTATTTAAGGCCGCACAGGAGTGTGACATGCTGGGGAACGCAAGGAAAGCACTGCACTAGGTTCAAAAGGCCGGAATCTGAGGATGAGGATCAATAACTCACCAAAAATATGAATGCACTTCTTGAGGCTGCTGCCAGTGGTGGGGGTGACAGTTTTGAACTGCTGGATGATGATCCAGTCCCAGTACCCAAGGACCCTGGAGAGGGCAATGGCAATGAAGGATTGGATGAGCCGGAGGAACAAAGCAAATTGAGCACATGCACGTGCCTCATGCACTATTGCCTATCTCAGACATCAATGCCCACACTGCAACTTCATCGCATGGATCTTGCCCTGCTGCTGTCACCACGCTGCAAATTCAAGTTCATTGCTTGAATCCTGCCCCATCTCAGGCACCTCTCATCATTCTCCCCTCTTCTTGGCCAGTCCTCAAAGACATTTGTCAGTAGACTTCTCCTGTCATACTATTTCATACTTTTGAGCTCAATGTGGCTCATTCCTGGCATTCCCCAGCATGCCACATTTGCATGTGGCCTTAACGACCCAAACCCGACTCGCTCCCAACTCAGGTGGCCACACATGCGAAGTTTTGTGTTGTGCACAGGCATGCACGACTGTTTCTGACCACCTGCGACCAACCGACCCCGTTTCTGTTCCCGACATCACTGCATCGATATGCAGATTGAACCCTTCAACAGCAATGCGTCCAAGATCGCCGCGGGCCCACATACGACAACCCATGTCCCATGGAGGCGTGTACGACACCTTGTGACACTTTCACCCCCAAACCTTGCACAATGCTGCCTGATGTTGATAGGTCTGAGGCCGAGCTGCTAGATAGTGACTGTGATGATCATGTATTCCAGTAGTAGTACAGATGAATGCTATGCTCGCCAATACAATGGCTTTGTGCAGGACATTGATAGCTACTCAAACAATGCAGGTCACGTACCAACCCGCAGTGCCAACCCGTGCGGGTTCTGCTACCCGCGCGACCCGCCGGAACTAGGGATTACCGCGGGTTTACCCGCGGAAATCACGCGGGTTTTTGTATGCGTCTTGTAGGGCATGACAGTGCGGTCCAGGGGCACTTTTTTTTGTGCAATTTGGTGGAGAAATGGCTCAGCTATAGCCTCAACAAGTTTGGAGCCCATAGCACCAAAACTGATGTCACAGTGATGTCATGAATGACCACAGGTCGGAAAAAACCCGTGACCACAGCATGTCACGGGTTTTTGCCTACCCGTGGTCGCTTTTTGTCACACTGTGACATCAATTTTGGTGCTATGGGCTCCAAACTTGTTGAGGCTATAGCTGAGCCATTTCTCCACCAAATTGCACAAAAAAAGGTGCCCCTGGACCGCACTGTCACGCCCTACAAGACGCATACAAAAACCCGCGTGATTTCCGCGGGTAAACCCGCGGTAATCCCTAGCCGGAACCCCATACCTGTGTCTGCCGGAACCCATACCCATGAGCCCGGGTACGGGTTTCTGGTGGGTGTGGGTGTGGGTAGAGGTCATGTCACCCATGGGTTACCCATGTTATGCCCTAGTTGTTGTCATCTTGGTCCTCATTGCAGTGGTTGTCACCTTGTCCCAACCAATGCAAAAGTCCTTGGGGATGGAACTGGCAACTGAGTTAGCCTTCCTTAGGCTGGTGGCCTTCTTGTATGCTAGAACTGCGAGAGGCGGGTCAGAAGTAGGCGGTGGTATCCAGCGAGGCATTCCTAGTGCTTTGAGGTCCAGTCCTATAGACTGGAAAAAAACTGCAAACCTGACTGGACTTTAACTGATGATGACTGGACTGCAGTCACAGTTTTTCAATTTTCAGAAGTCATCAGTCACAGTCTGTCTCCTTCTCAATCAGTCTTATGACTGGAAAAAACTGGTCTAAACCAGTTAAAGACTGGACTTCAGTTCATTTTGGCCTGCAACCACCAAATGGATGTTTGATGCCCATTTTTGGTCATGTTGACGCTTGGTAATATGTGCCACGGCGGGTTTCACTGGGACGCAGGTCGCCGGACCGGACGAGTTGTCAACGTGTCAACACACGCGACACTCAGTACTTCTCCGTGTTGCTTTGCCCAGCGACTCTCAAAAAGCTAAGTTTTATTTTTCCTTATTCTTTTAAACAACTAACTTCATTGTCGTTTCTAGGTTTCAACTAACTGTCTTAGGTTCCACCTCGGTGCGCGGCACTGTGGTACTTCGACACTGACGCGGCGCCCTGGCCCATTGACACCAACGTGGCATAACGACACAGCGCCGTGACCCTTCGACACTCACGCGGTGCCATGACTCTTCGACACTGACGCAGCGCTGTGGCCCATCGACACCGACGCGGTGTATCGATCGACACCGACACGGCGTAACAACACGGCGCCGTGGCCCATCGACACGCATGTGGCGCCGTGGCCCATCGACATGCACGCGGTGTCGTGGCCCATCGACACGCACGCGGCGCCGTGGCCCACCGACGCAGCGTATCGACACCCACGCGGCGCTGCGTCCCCACAACACTGTCGCAGCGCCGCAACTCCACGATACTGATGTGGCGCTCCACTCATGACACTACGAACTTAGGTTACAAGTAGTACATTAATTTACTGTAACTACTATGAAATAAAAGTCTTGATCTTTGCTTGATCTCTGAGTGCATGAATATGAAAAATGCCTGCGGGACCGGTCAGAAACCGTCGTGAAACTGATCACAACTGGTCACCAACTGGTCAACATGTGGACCAGTCAATGTTGTGTTCGGACCTGGTCTTGGACTGGTATTAACCGGTCCAGAGTGGTCCGGTCTAGGTTTTACATAATACCATCCAGTTTTAGACCAGTTAAGGTCACAGTCTTTTGTAAATCTGCTAAAAAACCGGACTGAACTGGACCTTAAAGCACTAGGCATTCCACGCAGGGGGTGAGTGCACCAATGAGCCCCTCGTGCCTGTGCGCAGAGTGGGTGGCCAAAAGCCGAGCATGCGAAGCTCAAGCTTGCGCATCTTACGCATCCTGCGCTCCTTCTCCGCAAGCTCCTTGACGTGTGCCTCGATCTTCTCGCTCGACATGCTGTTTGGCATGTTCTCAAGCTCCACCTTCACCCACGCGAGCACTGCTGCACCTGCACCATGCCTGCAGCCATGCTGTCGCCACTGCTATTACTACTGCATTGCCAGTGGTGTTGGGGAGGGTGGTGCTTCTCGAGCAGGTCAACTGCCACCAGCGCGCGGTAGCACTGCACCTCTCCAATGTGCTTGAGGAAGAGAGTGCAGCAGCCAAAGATGATTAGGGGCAGAGATGTCAACGAGTTGTGGCCAAACGAGTGACTCGCGAGTTTGACTCATCATGTGACGAGTACTCGCGAGTACTTGTGGTACTGGCACCAATACCAGTCCTGGCCTTTGTTAAGTTGGGTTTTACAGTATAGATGAAAACAGTTTATTTTGTCTCGGGTTACAATGTACTATATCTACTAAGACTACTATACTAAACTACTTGTCGCGACGTTGCCCGTGTTGTTGTCATCGTCGGTTGTTGTCGCCCTATTGCTATGTCGCCTCGTTGTCGTGGTCGACAGGTATCGCCTTGCTGTGGTTGACGGGCGTTGCTCCATCGTCGTCGTCATCGCGTCCGTCCAAGGTGTCGTTGCCGCCACCGTCTTGCTGTTGCTGGCATTACCCCGTGGTCGGGCATCGCCCGTTGCCGTGGTCGACAGGCGTCGCTCCATCATTGTCATCGCATCATAGTCGTCGGCGCTGTCTTGCTGTCGCTGGTGGTGGTATTGTTGCAAGCACACGTGGCTTGGCCCAGCCTGCAGGCCGGTCCGCATATGCAAAACTGGCAATCACTGGGCATGGGAAGCTCGGCGTCATTTGTGGCTCCTTACTGGTGAGTTGCTTACACCACGTGAGTTGCTTACCATCAACAACCATGACCACGACTACGACGCCTGGACAACGACGACGGAACAAGTGAGTGGCCAGCCACATGACGACAAATTCCCACCGGCACCCCATTGACGATGGGTCGACCATGACCACGACAACACTATGGCGAATCGGTGGTGGCAAGGCAGGTCGAACGTGACCACGACGACGAAGACGATAACGGTCTGCGACAACAACGGCCCACGACGACACCAGCTTACGACAACAACAGCCCACGACAACAACAGTCCACGACGACACCGACAGCGGCAGTAGTGACACGGCAACGACACTAGTACGCGACGGCGGCAGGGGGTAGCGACAGTTCGACGGGCATTATAGGTAGTATAGCAAGTGTTTAGAGTACAATGTTTGTAGCTAGATCATGCAAAAATAATAGTACCCTTAGAGTACTCGTTTCAGACGAGTACTCGTACTGTCTGAATGAATACGAGTACCCGCACTCGCGAGTACTCATGGCTCAGACAAGTACTCGCGCTGCAAGTACGAGTATTAGTCCTGAGAAATCGGTGAGTACTCGTGCCCACGAGTACGAGTCGCTCGTCGGAAAATTCCGACGAGTACTCATACTCGTGAGTGTCACTCGTTGACATCTCTGATTAGGGGTCGCTGGTCAACGATGACAATGGAGGGGTTGCCATCATAGAAGGTTTTTAGGCAGATGCTGTATACCTGAGTATCGTCATCTTCTTGGGAGAACACATTCGCATCCGCCACCCATTCTTCTTCCTAAACTCACACATGTGGTGATCATTTATGAGAAGTACTTGGCACACATACATTTTCCTTGGTCATCTAGTGCCTCCATATGTGGGGACCTGGTAGGCAAAGGCAGTGACAAAACCAACCTGGGCAGCTTGGCGAGCTCTGAAAGGGATGGCAACAGACTGTGAAAGGTCCGCAGGGTCACAGATGGACACATCGACACGGTTGGGGTGATCCTCAAGTTGGCACAACAAGAGATGGTAAAATGGACACCCAAGGAGGCGAAAGGAGCTGTTTGAATGACGTGAGCATGAATGCCAAAGGAAACATTGCCAATTCACAAATCCAAGTCCTCTGTACATCCCAGACAATGCAATTGACCGCCTCCTTTCAAGAGCCAGAAGCTAGACCACTGTGAAAACACAAAGGATGATATTTAGTATCTGAAATGATGGAATGAGAGCGATAAAAAATCCCGCTACAACATGTTGGAATCCCCCAGCTAAGGTGGTGAGGTAAGAACTAGGTGGAAGTAATACCAGATGATAATTTATGCCTCTGGGAGTGCAATCTGGATAGAGCTTGACTTGAACATATAATATTCACAAATAGAAAGGCTACATACCCCTCATGGCCCTTCGGGATTTGATCATGTTGACCCCCGACAATCCTATTTGTATATCCACCTAGGCCATTGCTGACCCGATTCTGGGGTTGCCCATTGTTGGTCCTATCCCAATCAAACACCACAACATTCTGGAAACTCTTGCGCGATGACAGATTCTTGAAAAGATTGCTGATATACCCATTGTCCAGTTTTTCTTTGAAACTGAGTGAGTGACAGTATTCGAGAAAGGTGCAGAACTCCACAGGAAGGCCTTGACACAAGTCACGTGGTGTTGTTCGTTGTTTGCATTTGATGATGTGCCGAGACCCGTTTGGCAAGCCTTGCCATGGTAAACAACCATGAAGGAAGTAAATGAGCATGTAGGCGAGCAATTCCATGTTGTCTTGCCGTCCAAGCTCTGAGCCCAGGTGGCTATTGATGGAGGCGAAAGTAGCCATTCCGGTGAGTCCGAGGTTTGTGTTCAAGGGGATATGCTTATAGGTATCAGAATCTCTGTACTCCTTTGATAGACCAAAATCGATGAGGTAGACCATGGGGGCCTGCATCCCTGTACCCATGACAATGTTGCTAGGTTTGAGATCGCGATGAATGAAGTTGCGAGAGTGTATAAACTTCATGCGCTGATACACTAAACCGTCCCTAATCGTTAGGAAACAGTCAGAGTTGCGCAGGATTTGGGGGTGTGAAGCGTCGCAAGGTGTTGCGCAGGCCTCCGCGGGGCGCGAGGTTTCGTAGGTAGGTTCGCGGCGGTCGCGGGCACGTCTGTGTCAAAGGACTAGAGCTGCGCGCGAGTGCGGTGAAGTCGGGAGGGGAAACGGGGTCGGTCTGTTGCGAGCGGTCGGAAACGGTCGCGCACGCGCTGGCGCGGCGCGAAACTTTGTATATATGGCCGCTGGGGTCGGGAATGCGTCGCGCTTGAGTCGCTAAGGCCGCGCGTGTGTGCGGCACACTGGGGAACGCGAGGGGAGAGCTGCACTGAGCTCTGAAGTCCGAAATTGGAGGGGAGAACTCTACTATTAAAAGTCTGGTGTGTAAAGTTGTAAATACATGGCCTATATACTAGGGAATGTAAACTAAGGAATGGGGTGCATTAGATAAGGAGGGGAAAGGGGAAGCTAAAACGCGAAGGGGAGAGTCCGGGAAGAGAGGGAAGCCGAGCGCTCAGAGAGCGCGGGAAAGCGGTGAAGCGCGTGGGAACACGGCGCTTAGAAAGCATGCAACAGCGCGGGAGAGCACGAGAAGGCGCAAGCGAGCGCGGCTGAGAGTGAGAAGGCGCGAGCGGGTATGAGCAAGCAGGGGGAATGTAACAAAGATATAAAATGCGAAATTAGCCTTTTCAGGGCCCAGGGAGAGCACAGTCGTATCAGCGCTCAATCTAGAACCACAAATAAGCATATCCACTATTTATGAAAATGAAGACAAACCAGCTGGTCAGCGAGGAGTAGAACGGTTTGAACTGTGAATTTGGAGTAGCAGCTGATGAAAAGGTCTTCAAGGGACTGACCCAGGCGATCGAGTGCCAGGACATCAAAGCCACCTTCTGTGCCAAACCAACGGGCGTGCGGAATGCCTATTCCTCTGGAAAGTTTCTGGTACACCTGGTACTCGTGTTCCAGGAAATGTTGTCTTGCATTCAGTGGCTCAAGTTTGATCACGACGTCTTGTACTGATAAGATGTTGTGTGCAAAAAATACTTCACTTGTAAGCCAAACAGGACAGGTGAAGTAGCACTGTAGTGTACCAAATGACCCAGACCCAATCTTTTTCTGCAGCCTATACCTCCCCTGAGATCCATGGAGAATAGAAAAACTAGCGGGGAGATCAGTGAGAACATGTGAATTGCATGCTACTCACAGTACAACAAGAGCTTTAATATATAGAAAATGACGAAACAAGGATACAAGGATTCACCGAGTGGTAGCAGTGTGTGGTAAATGCACAGTGCCACATTATCAATATCAACCCTTAGCCTTTGATGTCACGTGATTGTCAACATAGGTGGATCAAGGCAACACTGGTGAGGTCGCAGCCAGAATGAGAGAGGCCTGGGGATGTCATGGGCAAGTATGACTATGCAATCGCCGATTGATGGGCTTGGAATAATAAGAGCATCTTTCATGCGAGTGGCTAGGGATCATCACAGGTCACCCGCATGTGGTACAGTGCTGGCGGGTGCTGGCGGGTTTGATGGGTACCCATACCCACATGTCTTGGAGCTCCCCTTTTCAACCTCAAAGTTGGCTTATAAAGTATTTCTCTATTCCTACTAGTATTTATGATCACCCCATTGTCATTGTAGTTGCCATCATATTTGCCCCACCGCTGTCATACTGTCATAGTTGCTGTTGTATTCACCCTACCACCATCATGGTGGCCATCGCCGAGGCTGTCGAGGTGACCTCATCACTGTTACCAAGGTTGTCATGGTCACCTCATCACTGCACTTGCCTTGTCGCCATTGCTGAGATCGTCATGATCACCTCATCGCCGTTGCCTTGGTCATTGTGGTCCTGTTGTTGAGGTTGTCTTGTCACCATTGGGGTTGTCGTGGTCACCTTGTTGTGATCGCATCAGTTGTCATTGTCACCTGGTTGCTAGTGAAGCATCTTGAGGAATGGCCACGTCAAATGGTGGGGGACAAGGAGCACGAGGCCCACTTAATTACGTCAGCATAGCCTAGTTGCCCGAGCGTGAGACCACCTATTGCATACAACATTGCACCAAAATACGACAAATCTTTCAGGAAGTTGATTGGTTCCAATACTATAATGATTGAATGGTCGAAATATAAAAGTTGAATGTTGTCGTTGGTCACAAGTGCACCAATGACATGACTCTGCAGGCCACTGTGAGATAGCATCTCCCAAGCATAGCTGCAGCACTGCGGCATAGGATCAGTTGAAGTAAGGCAGTGGAAGCCAGGAACCAGCACCCCTTATATAAGCCATTCTGCCCCCACAACTGCAGAGCCTACTCCTCTTGCATTGCACTGTTTTCAGAGATTCTGGTCTAATAGAATGTTAGAAAACTCCCTTGGCTCTCACTTTTAAAAAGGGTTTTTGAAATTTCTCAGAATTGGTGACACAGTAGGGCACAGAAACTTTTATTTGTAAAAAGTAATTTTCTCATGTTTTCACGCTAAAGGGAACAATGTCGAAAACCTCCTCCAATGGATTTGTCACATCACGTGACCTAAAAATATGATGTAATCCTACCATACCCTTGAGTGAGAAACCTGTCTATTGCGCAACAGACCCTTAACGAGATGGAGAAAAAGGTTGTTGCATGCCTTGATGACATCCCCCTGCTCCAAATTCGACAGTTCATTGGTTTCTGTACTTTCTCTCTCCCATGCCAGTGTCTGATATTTCTGTAGATATGCCAATCACTCTGCTCGGTTCAAGGCTTGGTTTGTCCATGCATATGAAGCAGGTCTTTCAGGAACTCAGGCTACATGGGCAAATTGTAAATATCATGGCCATAGGACCCTCCCTCCAGATATGGTGGCTCAAATAAAATAGTCTCTTAAGTAGTACTTTTACCCCTCGTGTTTTCGTGCTTTTGTTTGGTTTTTGTGCCCACTACTTGTCGCAACCCTAAGATTTTGTCCCATGCTTACATAATGATGGGGTTATGTAAGGGGTGCTGGTTCCTGGCTTCCGCTGCCTTAGTATCGGATGCCTTTTGCCTCTTTGATCTGTGTGACCCACTGGCATTCAAAGAAGTGTTAGAGCCATGCTTCAATGCCAAAGCCAAAAGAACGAGAAGCAGAGTGGGTGACCATCGGTGACATCGTTGGAGCCAACTTGTACGACATGGTTTGTTTGTGAGGTGTGGAGTGGGAAGGTGGTGCTCTTTTTGACATCAATGTAATCACTATCATAAATGCTCAGCCTGATATAGGAAGGATGGGAAACCAGTGATAAACGTACTTGGGCTGTGAGCTCTTGTTTCCTCCGAAGATAGTTGGTGAAGGAATTTGAACTCAAAGAAGAACAACAACTCAGTCCACCAAAAGCAAGCTTCCTTTGGCCCGCTGTCCATAAGGTTGTTGATGGACAATCTCCTCAACATTTTCAGATTCTCATCACAGACACCCACCACATTGGGTTTCCTGTCTGCACGTGAACCTCCAACACGAACTGGGTCATTGCGGCAAAAGCATATGTTGGATTCAGGATTGTGACCTAGTCAGGACGATGTAGGGTGGCTTTGTTGTTTACACAGTGAGTTGCTATGCATGTAGGTGAGGTGAGAGGTGATGGGGGTACAGTTGGTGAGTCTGGCACTCACATGTTGATGGGGTCATGGAGATTCAGGCTGTGCATGTTGCTGGACATCATTGGGGGAATGCTCAACATGGTTATAATTAGATATACTTCAAAAATATTCTTTAATTAGAGTATAATATTTTTAGGTTAAACCTCTGTTAAATTTATTAATAATAAGTTTCATCATTACTTATTATATGTAAACTCAGTATTATAAATAATATTAATAAAGAATATAATACTAGCTTTACACGATAGAATTAAAAAAGATCCTCATTATATTTATAAATTTAAAATTTCAAGTTTATTATTTCACTTTAAAATTTACCCTTTTTAATAATAAGAATAAGAATATATATATATATATATATTAATAAAAATATAATTGAAATAAAAAATTAATATTAATTTTTTTAAAAGGGGTTATAAATGTAATGAGTGACAAAATTATAATTAATTAATTAAAATAATATTTATTAAACCTAATAATATTTCTTTGATTGAAACTGAATTTAATCTACCTTTAATTATTAAATTAAAAATCATATGTAATAAAAATCATAAAATAAACTTATCATTAAAATAATAAATTCAAGTTAATAATTTGTTTAAAATTTGTTATGTTTTTGATTCAAAATAAATTCAAAATTTTAGTTATTAATTTTTAGCAGAATTAACCTCACTTCTCACAATATGGACTGAATTGGAATTGAACCAATATCAAAGTCTTACAAGGAATTCATTTTACCAATTAAATTATTCCAAAAATGAAATGTTGGTTCAGTTGGTGATATGTTTAAATAAATACTAGATAATTTTAAAAACTAAATCTAGTTCCTATTCCTAATAATATTTTTTTCACAGGAATTAATAAAGTAATTAATAAAATAATTCACTTCTAGAAATATCTTTAATAGGTTTAATGTAATAGATTTGATTTGAAAATTAAATAGAAAAAAACAAAAGAGTATTTAGAGATTAATAAATAATCAAATATAATTTATTAAAACAAAAGCAATTTAATTTTTTTGTGTTTTTTAAAAAGAATGAAAAATAGTGAAATAATTAATATAAACAATAAGCTTTGGCAACATATTTAAATCCAAAAAAAAGCCATAATGATTTAAACCCAAAAACAAAACAAATTTTATTAAGAGGGAATTGACAGTTTGAATCTGGAAGATCTTGCTTTATATTATTAAAATAAAAACACTTAATTAAATTAAATTAAAATAATGACATGATAATAGGGGCTTTCAAAGTACCATTATTTCGTTCCCTTATTGGATCCATTAAGTGTCCATTAATCTGAAAATTAGCGCCAATTTTGGGATAATGTGAGAAACAATGAAATAAATAATCGACCGATAATGGTCAACTTTGAAACCACCCCCCCCGAAAAACTCGATAATTGGACACTTAATGCCTTATTTTTTGCTCCCTGAAGCTTCGGGATCCTTTCGGCAGGGTTGCGCCTTTTCGATCTCCGCCCCACCACTTCGCTATCGTTACCATCGCCTCGCCTCATCGTCACCTGTGATATGCTATGCTGTCCATTCCCCTTCACCGAAGGCTGCTTGATCAACTTGACGATGTTGACCGCTCGTTCAAACGAGCATGCCTTCAGAGGTACCTCGAAGACTCTGGTGTTGAACTTGCCGTCGCTCCAACTGACTCAGACGCTGACTCGGATTCGGAGGTGTCATCTACCTCCAGCCTCAGCAGCTATTCGTCGTTCTCGTCGTTCTCGGATCACAACTCCCATCTCTCTCTCTCCCTCTCCGACATAGAGGATGTCTCTTATTCGAACATGCAAGCTGAGCTCGATCAGCTCCGACGCGAGATCCTCACGTCGAGGGTTTTGCGAGACAATCCCAAGGTCAAGAAGACCGCTCAGATCCAGCTCCTTCAAGACTGGCGCGAGGGCAACGTCGACCAATTCCGACGCAAGGTTCGTGTCGACCCCGGCACATTCGACGGCCTCGTTGAGAAGATCTGTGAACACCCCGTATTCAACAACAACTCCAACAACCCCCAGAAGCCTGTTCCCATCCAACTCGCCATCTTCCTCTACCGCGCTGGCCACTACGGCAACGCTGCAAGCCCCGAGGCGATAGGGCACTGGGCCGGTGTCAGTCCGGGGACCGTCGTCAATTGCACGAACAGGGTCATGTTTGCCCTGCTCTCGTTGCACGACGAAGCCGTTCACCTGCCATCCCTGGAGGAGAAGGAAACCGCGAAGGCTTGGGTGGCCAGGCAGGTTTGCCCGGAGTGGGGCAATGGGCATCTTATGGTGGATGGTACAAAGTTTCCGCTCTTCCAGCGTCCTGGCCTCCATGGCGATACCTGGTTCGACAAAAACAAGAGGTACTCACTTGACTGTCAAGTGCGCGTTTATCCTTTCTTGAGACCTCTGGACCGAGCTGACTTATGCTAGCTTGTCACGCTGCCAGACTCCTTACGAATCGTCGACTACTCTATGGGGCATACCGGCAGAGTTCACGACTCCTGGTCGTTCCGGAGCACTCGTATCTTTAAGGAGCACGAACGTGTTCTTGCCCCGGATGAGTGGATATGGGCAGACTCTGCTTATCCGTCGGAGACCTGGTGTGTCTCACCGTTCAAGAAACCGATTGGAGGGGAACTCACCGCCGATCAACGGACATACAACTACCATGTATCCCGGGTAAGTCAACCAGCTTTTTCGTCTAATTGAGCTCATACAGACTACGACTACTAGATTCACATTCGTTCTGAGCATGCCATCGGACTTCTTAAAGGACGTTTCCAGGCGTTACGCGAACTCCAAATCCAAATCTCTTCACCAAGGCACCATAAATGGGCCATCATCTTCGTCCGGTCATGTATCATCCTCCACAACCTCATCCTCCGACTTGAGGAAGGCGCCTTTGACGTGGCATTTCGTGAACACCTTTACGAAGCTGGAAGATGGCATGCGCAAGCTCAGTATGATGTCTCAGAGGGGGAAGATAGTGACAACGAGCTGCAGCGGGTACGTCGGCGAGTCGAGACAGAAGGTCAACGTTTTCGCCGCCATCTTATGACATGGCTATTCGATAGTGCGCACAGTGGGGCGGAACGAAGGTAAACTATTAAGTCGCGTCTTAGTAGTTATAGTGGTATATGTAACGTCCGTAACGGTGTAGAATCGACAAAGTACTACGCATCAAAGTATGGATCCATGGCTCGAGATAGGTCCCCATGCGTCAGAGTCAGGGCTCTGGGTAGCAGTCGAGGGCTGCACAGGGAACACGAAGTTGTTGAAGTTCTCTGGTGTTGTGTATACGCCCGCTTGAGTGTTCCCGAAACCGCCAGACCCTGGAGGAAACACGGCGCTACCGAGAGCAGGTGGCGAGACGGCGCCTTGCTGCCCTGGCACCTGCTGAGCCCTGAGTCGAGCCAGCTCGAGTTCGTACTTCAGAACCCGCTCCTGGCATTCGAACTTCTTGTCTTGCATCCTCTCCTGGATCAGAAGAGCCCTCTCCTCGGCAGCATACCGCTGGGCCTCACGCTCTTGCTCAGCCTTCAACACCATCTTCTGACGCTTCGCAGCGATGTTTGCAGTCTTGAAATCGTATGAGACCTTCGCGAGCTCCAGCAGCTTGGTGTTCTCGACGACCGACGCCTCCAACGAATTTTTGATGCGTGAACGCTTGTTGGATACTTTTCTGGCTGTCGCCGGTCCACTCTTCGAACTCTGGCCAGCAGAGCTGGAAACTGACGGTGTCCGACAGTGATTCAAGGGAAACGGTATAGGGATAACTTGAACAGGGCTGCAGGCGCGTACTAGTTGCGCGGGCTTGGTTTCTGTAGCACCTGGTGTAGGATCCTGTAACGTGGTGTCTAGTCAAATGGTTCCACTACAGAACGCTGAACATTGCGCACCTCTGAGTTGTTGATTTCACGGCCTGCGTGCTCCTCCTCACCGTCAGGCGGCCATACGTCATCCTTCTCCCACAAACCGTCGGGCTCATCCCTATCACTGGTAATGGCACCGCCTTCTGCCTCGTCCTTGTTTCCAAACAAGACCCCAATAGCCTCATCTTGAAGATCTTGACCGGGCTCAGATGATACTGTGTGAGGGTTGAAACTTGGGAGCGTGCACCAAAATCCGTGCAAGCGTTCCCAGTAGGGGAAATCAGCCAAAAGTTTGTCTGTGTCATCTGGTCAGCGACTCGGAGCAGAGACGATAGAGATGTGCGACATACCCAGGACGTTGTTCAAGTTGCTGTCCTTCCGGATCTCTTCAACTGTTAGCCCCGCGCCCATTCTCCCGAGCTCCTGTGTTAAGTCGCGGTATCTGCGCTTCAGACTTTGCAAGATGTCAGCGCAACTACACCACCTCGAAAAGATAACATGACATACTGAGTGACCTGGTTCTCGACTGCCTTGGAGTATTTCTTGATATCCTCCTTCACTTCAACACGAACCCTGGCATCTCCGTCCACGGAAAAGACATACTCGGCCATCTTGGCATAAAACACAGACTTCGCACCCTTAGCAACACGATGCGGGCAGTTCTCTTTCTTTGCGTCATGTGACGAATCCGAGAAGAGCCTTTGACGATCTTCGGGGTTGTCCTCCAGCCACTCGATAAGCCGGTCAGTGCAGGAGTCGCCCCACTGTACTCGGGACCCTTTTTCGACAGTTTCCAAGGCTTCGTCGCCTACCCCAGGTGTGGTCGCAAGCTTCTTGTCTTGCTTGGTGGTACGCTTTGGCTTGGCGCTCGGTGGTTTGGCTGTGGCTGTCTTCTTCCCCCGCATGAGTACCAGGTGCCAGTGGTCAAGAGGAAGGCGGTCAAGAGGAAGAAACGCGTGAGCAAAAGTGAAAGCGAGGTTTGATACGTACTAGTGCATCTGTACCCTCTGTAAAATAAAACTCCGACCACTTCCTTCATGGAACGGGAATAATGGCATTAAGTGAAAAAGGAGCAAAACTCATCCTTAACGCAAAAAACCCAATTATTCAACCCATTTTTATCTCCTGATCAAGTACATTTTTCAAAATAATGAAGTACGATAATGGGGTAAATAAGAGTACTTTGAAAGACCCTAATATATAATTTTATTTATTTATTTAAACACAAAAATAATTAATTGATTCTTAATTCTTTAAAATAATAGTCTTCATCGTAACAATATATAAAAGACAGATGAAGGTGGGAAAGCTGACACAAGACAGACTGTCGTTTCTGACCACCCCTATTGTCACCAGACGACTGTAGTCACACAATAGAGTTTTGTTGTTGTGGTGCAACTGACATTTCCAGTTGATGTCACATTGTCACCCTGCCCTATTTTGGTACTGTTTTGAAACTCCACTTTCTGGAACTAGCGCAGCTTCGTGGTGTTTGGGTGCTTAACATGGTGCTCAATATTACCCACCACTTTGAGGGGCACACACAAAAGGAGTTTCCGCAAGCAACTCTTCCATGTTCCGGGAACCCTTTAAGTACATGTGAGCCATACCCTAAGGCGTAAAATAGGTAGGTGAGGTAGTAAGAGATAAAGGGGTGGCATAGGATAGTTGGGCAAACGAGGCGTGGATACTGATCAGGACTGAGATGAAACATGGAATCAAAGGCGTAAGGTGCAATGTGGCAAGGAGTAGTAGCAAGACAAAACAAAGGGACTGAGAGACAATGAGATATGAGAGATGGGGGCCGGCGACAATGCTATATTACGAACAATTCAAGTCAGTAAAGTATTGAGAGAACAAACTGTGCCCTGGCCAGAGACAAAGGGAGCAGCATGGCTGAAGTGATCGATCAATGATTGCGAAGCGTCTTGACATTGGACTGGGACCTCTGGCATCGTCGCCTCTGCCACCATCACTTGGCAGGCATCAAGAGGCTGCTCTCAGGCAACCTGGTGACAGGTTTCAAGCTTGACTCACAAGCTAACCCTGATCCAGTATGCGAAGCCTGCAAAGCTGGCAAGATGCATGCAGATCCCTTTCCATCTTCAACCTCTAAAGCCTCAAAACCACTTCAGCTAGTCCACAGCAATGTCCATGGCCCTGTTAAGGTGCCCACACATCAAGGGCATCGTTATTGGGTCACATTCATCGACGACTACTCTTGCTTCAAGGCTGTTTACCTTTTGAAACAAAAGTCTGAGACCTTTGCTGCCTTCAAACAGTTCAAGGCTTGGGCTGAGAATCTCACTGGAGCGAAACTGAGCACTCTGAGGGATGATAACGGTGGGGAGTACATGTCTGGCGAGTTCAAAGTGTTCTGCATTGAGCATGGCATCCAGAGGCAGCACACTGCCAGGAATTGCCCTCAGCAGAATGGGGTCTCTGAGAGGGCCAACAGGACGATAGAGGAAGCCATCATCTCGATGCTGCATGAGTCTGGGATGCCCACAGCCTTCTGGGGCGAAGCTCTTGCCACTTTCATTCACACTAGCAACAGACTCGTCACCTCAGTGCTCCCAGATACTGTTAGAATGCAACCTATATAGGGCCCTTGAGTCACAGATGACACAAGGGGACTGCAGAGGAGGATATAAGACTAAGGGGATATTTTCCGTCCTCTGCAGGATATACCAACCTGACTAAGCATATCTAAATAAGGTAACTCAACTTGGAGTGTTGTACAGTCACAGAACATTGGAAACTAGGACGCTTTAGCTACAAATAACATATACATGGTATGTTTGAATCTTCCACCAGTGATGTGCTTCAAGCCCAAAAGTATGTTCTTGGCTGGTATAATTCACAGCCCACATGAACCATCTATGGACGAGATAAATCATTTCTTAGAACCTCTTGTCAACAATCTTTTGGAATCATATTTCAATGGGGTACAATATACATGTACGTACGAGTACTCCAATGGGAGAAAGACTTGGAGCATGCTTGTGCTGATTATCTGCGACCTTCCGGCTGCCCAACAGGCAGTAGGGTTCACTGGGCCGCAATCAGCCAATTTCTGCTCATACTGCAAGTTACAACTCAAAAACATCAACAACCTCTATTTTGGTAGCTGGGAGCCTTGCACCTGCAAAGAGCACCAAAGACTTGCCATCCAGTGGCACAATGCTTTGTCAGAGGCAGAGCGTGCCAATGTTACCAAAAAGCATGGGGTATACTACTCAGAGTTTCTCAGACTCCCATATCTCGACCCTATTCGGAGTCCCTGCATTGATCCCATGCACGCATTATTCCTATGGATTCTTTCACGCCATTGCCAAGAAATGTGGGGTATGGACGTCGAAATTGTTGCCTTGGGAAATAAGGATGTCGCTTGATTACCAACAAGCTTTCCTCTGCTTGCAAACAGGAACATTGGAGAGCTTACAAAATTTCAAGGCAGGGACACTCCGCTATCTGGCCAGGGGCCAAGGTCTTTTGGTGAAGGGCAAAAAGTATGAGACACTGATGAGGATTTTGACTCAACATGTACCACTCTTAATTCATGTCTGGCCACTCATTATATTGACTCTATAATGTACAGCACTGCGATAATGTGTGGTTTGATTCCAGCAAGAATCTAATCTAATCTGTCCAATGACAACCAAGGAGCAGCAGAACATCAACACTGTTCTTGCCAACCCCAACACCAACCCTGATAGTATATCAATTACTATTTCTGAAGCACACACCACTATGGAATATTACCACTTCGCAAATTCCACTGACAACATCTTAGAGCTCTCATCTGCAGCTCTCCCTCACTCATACTTTCTTAAAGTTCAGAACAAGCCAGCTGAGTATGACCAAATGAATGTGGATGAGCAAAGGACTTGGAACCTGTCCAAGATGAAGACAATTCAGAAGTACAAAAAAAAGTAAGTTAATAGGAGCTCTAGAGAAAGCAGTGCATACACTGCCATCTGTATGTGAGCCTGTCAACTAACATACTATGATAGAGATCCAACAAAGGAATCACAAACGAGTCTCACAACCTCACAATCCCAGACCTGCTGCGCTTTTCATATGCAAAGCGGGCAAATGCAAATCATGCCAAGACTTGCATTCTCAGAAGATCAAGGCTCCAAGAAATCTGGGATGACATGGAAAAAAAAAACTACATTGCCATCTTGGTGCACCCCTGCACCACCACAGATCGGTGACAAAGGCCAAGGGAAAATCTCTGCTGATGGACAGCAAGTGTTCTGCACTGTGCACCTCATCATGACATTGGGCTGTCTATGGGGTCCTCTACCTCCTGATAGCCATGAGAACCAACTCCTCAAGAACTTCTGTGATCTTATTGTGGTGACCAATATCACTGCAGGAAGGTGTGTTACTGTTGCCTGTTCTGAAGAGTTTTGCAATCCCATGCTGAGGTACCTGTGTGGACTCCACAAGCTCTTCCTGGTGCATCAGCTTATCCCATACCACCACATCTCTATCCATCTGACAGAGCTCCTATCTCACTTCGGCCTGACAACAGCGTGGTGCTGCTGGGTGTTTGAGCAATATAATCATATGCTTCAGAACATAGAATCAAATGGAAGGTTTGGTTCGTTGTTTTTGCAGCATGGCGGCAAAATATAGTGAATGCTCATAAACTATGACAGGTGAACTCAAAAAGACATTATTTGAGCAAATGTGCATGATCCAAAGGCTTTGAGGTCTTGTTTCCTTGTTCGAACAACTGGGACACTGCCTACAACCCCTGGCAGACTGACTTGGAAATTATCTCAACCCCACTGTGAAGGGAACTGTCTTTGAAGACCTGACATGTGCAGGAGGGATCCAAAGGTGTTGAGCAGCAAACACAGAGTTGAAGAGGAGGAGCAAGCAAATCCCCCCACAGTGTCAACCAGACAGTGAGTCAATGGTTGCTTGTGAGAGGCAGCCTGTGGATAGAGTGTGTGACCATGTCATTTGTAAGTGCAGAAAGTTGAACAAGTGGAAAAAAGAGGGAGCTGAGTGGGACATTCCGATTGTTTGATTGTCCAATGTGGGACATGCCAAATGGTGTTCAACAGCCCTGCCAATGGTCTGAGTCAACTGAGACCATCATGACATACTGTACTTCTTATCGAGCGCCCTTTTCCCCTTGAATCCATGTAATACTACTTAGAGTGCATTGCTGTATGTATTCAGCATACTAAAATATACAAGTCCCTTCAAACATTCCATTGACCATTGGCCCATGCAAACGGAACCTATACATTCAATCTTGTGCAGCCTGAGGGCAGAGCCCAAGCAGACAGAGATCACAGCAACACTGTATAGATTTAATCCTAAAAAAGTCAGCTTTATCCATTTGGTATGATGTGGGTACCTTGTCCTAAGGCAGCATGTGGAAGCATGGTATGCCAAAAGCCTGTCTGTCATATGGGGTACAGGCAAAGTGTGCAATGACTTCTTGTGCCACTACAGTCGAAAATGTCATAACACATAACATGATTCAGCCCCGAAAGGTTATGCATTATCAAGAATATGCAAGACCGCATTTTTCCCACGGTCCGAAGAAATCCGCTACAGTGCCGCAGCGATCGATAAGTGTCTACAACGACGATGACGATGCACCAGCTCCAAGCCACCCATCCAACCTCTGTTGGGTGCTCTTCTGCAAATCCATTGCCCTGATCTGGGCCTCAAATTTCCTCAAAGCTTTGGAGAGTTCATATGATGCCTCAACCCTGGCATCGATGCAGACTAACCTGAGTGTTTCGCAGCGTTTAGCCATCTCTGACCTGCTCATCTGAGGTCAAGGGCACTCTTCAATCTCGTTTTCGTCATCGTCCTCCTCTGCCTCATCGACAACTCCTCTACGCACCACTTCAATAATATCAGTGTCACTCTCGAACTTATCGGGATTTTCTCCAATTTCCAGCTCGCCAGGAGGGTTCACCAGGTCCTCAAGACTTGGCAGTGACCTGAAAATGCGTCGGCGAGCTTTGAGTTCTGCAACGGCGTCCATAAGCTCGGCTTCCACCACCTTCATCGGCTCATCCTGTTGGGCCCCGACTTCGACGGCACCATTTTCAGCTGCGGCCTTGAACCTTTCCAGTTCATCAAGAGCCGCTTCCGTCGTCTCGGATCCAGTGAGGGCAGCAAGGGCTGGTCGCCAAACTGAGTCCTGGTATGTGCTGCCATAGATCTTTTTTAGGCCATCTTCTGCTTCCGGTAGGGTTTTTTGCGACGTCGCAAGTTCTTCGAGGATGTCCCATGCTTCCAATGAGGTTTGACTGGCCCCATGTTCTTGAACACGCCTTGCTGGAATGCGTAGCATGATTGGGTCGCGCTGGATTCCGGTATGGTTCCAGCAATTTTTGATGGTGGTTGGCTGAACCGCATCCCAGGCTTCTTTTGCCATCAGCATGGCCTCGTGAATGTTGATTTCGAATACATTATCCTTTCCGATTGTATCGAGTTCCAGCGCCCGTTGACAGAACAATTTACGATAGTGGGCCTTGAAACAGCGGATGATCCCTGCGTCAAGTGGTTGGACAAAAGGGGTCAGATTTGGTGCGAAAAACTCCAATCTGATGTTGGTCGGATTGTATTCAATGTTGTGACCACTGAAGTTGTCGATAAACAGAACGATCTTCCGGTTCTGTAGACGCATGGTGATGTCAAGTTCTCGGATGTACCTTTGGTGAGATAAGCAGGCAATCACATCATATGAGGAAGATCTCACTCGTCGAATAACAGGGACGTCATCCATGCTGTTTTGTTGTGTCAGTAACGGAATCCCGCCCTGTTTGGGTCTTGTCGATTGAATGCCACGGGGTGCCTGGCTCTACCGATATAGAAGATCGGAAACTTCTGTGACCCGTCTGCGTTGCAGAGAAAGGTCAGTGTGATCCGGAATTTATTAATCTTCTTTCCACTGATGTGAACAGTTGCCAGCCCACGGTCAGGGACTGCATATGGGAGCAGTGCCGTCTCATCAAGGTTGAACCGGTCCTTCGGCGCAAACTGAGCAAGAAGTTCCCGCACTCTTTTTTGTTCAGCAACAACTGCCGCCTGGTCCACTGAGCCTGCTTCACCATGTTTCTTGGTCTCACGGATCTGATATCTATTATTTTGTTAGCCACAAATGAGTGTCAGATTAATAAATCACGTACGCTTTCTTGAATGAGATCAACCACCCCTCTCCTTGCATCTGAGCTTCTTCAGGCACCCCAAGTCCCTGCTCAAAATATGCTCGTTTTGCACGCAGCATGCAGCCTGTCACAATCTCATTCTTGGCCTCCATCGACTTGACCCAGAGATACAGGGCCTGATCCACATCAGGACGTGTGACAATGCGCTCACGCTTGGTTGATGCCGCATTCGGAAATGAGGTTGCATAAGCTTCAAGTTCTTCTCGCTTCTTGAGCTTCCGTGAAAGTGTTGCTTGGTCAAATTCGAGGGCACCATTGGCAAGGGAACGGAAATGATTGCATACACTTGTTTGTGAGATGCTGGCATTGGCGTCAATGAAGGCAAAAACTGTCAGCCAGTCATTGACTGTGAGATTCTTGCGTTGATGGCTTTTGGCAGATATGGCAGATGTGGCAGGTGCCTTCCGAGGTGCCTTCGGGCCAGGTTTTGAGGCATATGGTGTGACCCTGGCTCGGATTTTACGAGCTTGGTTGGCAGGCATGAAGTAAAATGTAGGAAAAGGGAAAGTTCCGAGTCGCAATGAGCAATTTCAGGGGCACACTTGGGCTCAATAATGCATATTTGACGGTCAGCTCTCCATGCATTATGTATTATGCAATTTTGCTGAGTTTTTCCTATGTATTTAACAATTCGGAGCCACAACCCGATGCATTATTAAAAATATGCATTATGACATTATGCACTATGACATTTTCGACTGTACTACTTCTATTTTGCCCTTGAGCCCAGGGTGGTAGAGGTGGCCACCAACCAAGGGACAATATGGGTCTTGTTGGGCCTCTTGTGCCGAAAGCTCCTTGAATCTCTGAACAATGAAGTAAGCTTCGGATGATGGCCAGAAGGGAATGGTGAATATCTGCTTGATTTTTCCCATGTGCCAGTTGCCAGAAATCTGGTCCCCAATAACCACATGACTATCCCTGATGGTGAACAATGATGGGCTGAAGATGGCCCCACAGTGGCTAAAATTGTCATACTGCCTGGCTTTCCTGTTAAAATGCGACCTATAGAGGGCCCTTGAGTCACAGAGGACACAAGGGGACTGCAGAAGAGGATATAAGACTATATTGATTAAGGCAAAACTAATTACTCACCTGCAGAGGAGGATATAAGACTAAAGGGATATTTTCCACCCTCTGCAGGATATACCAACCTGACTAAGCATATCTAAATAAGGTAACTCCGCTTGGAGCGTTGTACAGCCACAGAACAGCACAATCTAGGACACTCTAGCTACAAATAACACTCCCCCATGACTGTGCAAGGCTCCAAACTGTTAAGTAAACAAACCAAGCATCCTAGCACACTTCTGCACCTTAAACCGGTCAAGTGCCTTCGTGAAGATGTCAGCAGCCATCTCCTGCGTCATCACAAAGCTAGGAGTGATTAGACCATCCTGAACAGCATCCCTTAGCCAAAACAGGTGAAGGGAGAGATGCTTCATCTTGCTGTGATGCTCTGGGTCATAGATGTGAGCACAGAGTGAAGGGTCTGGTTCCAGACCCTGCCTGCTTGCTTCAAGCCATACAACGACTTTCTCAGCCTACAGACATGATCTGGACCGCCTACTTCGAATCCCTCAGGCTGCAGCATGTAGATCTCTTCCTCCAGAGTGCCATTGAGATAGGCATGAGAGATGTCAATGGAGCGAAGTTCAAGGTCTTCCAGAGCAGCCAAGGCAAGGACAATGCAAATGGTGGAGTAACGAACTGTGGGAGCGAAGGTCTCCTTGAAATCAAAGCCAGGACGCTGAGAATAGCCCTTGGCCACCAATCTCGCCTTGTACCGGTCCAGGGAGC